>JAANSK020267605.1:0-11872 GCA_011763485.2 Isoetes engelmannii
CCCAAAAGTTTTCTTCGCTCCCAAACTACCTAATATTTTTCTTCTGCCAATTTTTCTCTCCGCCGCTGCCCTCTCTGTAGCTGCGTTTTTCTTCTCTGCCCTCTCTTCGCCTCTCTTCTTGGCTTCATAATGCTGATGCTTTTTTGGATAATGCTTTTGATGTTTAGATAATGCTTGAATTTTTAGGTATGATAGGAGCACCGAAGTGCAAGTTTGATGCTGCCATGTCTATACTTGGGCAACCCACTAATGGCGATGGAACATGTCGCATGTATTCTTCAGCGGTTAATGAAGAGATGGACAAAAAGAGAAAAGATCAACTTGGGATAGCAAATAGAAGAAAGCAACATTGTCTTCGTCCTACCGCACAAGTTAGTTATTTTATTTTGTTCCATTCATTGCTAATTTGTTTTTTCATGTTCTTAATCTATTTTTTATGCTCTTGCTAGTTGCTAATTATGTTTTCATTTTTTCTGTTATTATGTTGCTGATAGTGGTTAGTTGCTGCAAGTGGTAGTATTGTAAATGGATAGGTCAGTTTTTTCAATTGATTCATTTCTGAAATGTTTGTTTTTTCATTTGATTCATTCCACGGGTTGGCAGCTTCATGGCAATCACAGTAGAAGGTGCTAATAAAGAAAATTTGATTCCATTAAGCGAGGACTATCTCGATTTTGTTGACAATGGTGTTGTGGATAAATTGATGGCGTCTGATCCAATTGCAAGGAGAGCTTTAATAGGTGGAAATTTCAACATGACGAAAGGAAACTCATTGACAAACACAGGTGGTCAGAGTTTTATGGAAGCATCATTTTCAGGTTGTGTTTTTGTTAGGTGCAGATATCCCACTGAAGTTGGCAAAGTCATGAGCAACTTGCACAACAATTCATCTTCTGGTTCATTCTAGTTTGGGCTTTGGCTGTTTTATGATCTCCAGACTATTCTGATATGAAATTCTAGAAATACACTGATATGAAACTTTTGGCTGTGTAAATACTCTGATATGAAATTTTTGGTTGTGTAAACTCGGATAGGAGTCTTTAAATACTATGGTATGAAACTTTTGGACTGTGTAAATTGTTGTAAAGTTTAAAAAATTGTTGTATATAGAATTTAGAGCGAAAATCAGGTGCTAATCAGTAGGCAATGAACACAACATCTTAGTTTATAAAAGGTAGGCGTTTAGGGATGAAATTCTAGGGTGGTTAGAATTTTGAACAAAAAACATGACGATAGCAAAAGAAATTTGGTGATGGCACAGGGCAAGATGAATGTGTCTATTTTAGCTTCCATTGTGGCTCGTTCAACGTAAGTTTTATCTTGGGTTTGACTTCATGGGCTTTAATAAGAAGATGAATATAAAAAAATCTGTCTTGCTAGGTTCTCTATTGTGCTTTAAAATCCAAGCTCTTTTTGACACAGAGCACAAAGCAAGATGAATAACTCTGTTGTAGTTTTGTATGTTGTGGCTCATTGAAGATGACTTTTTATCTTAGGCTTGCAATTCTGCTACTTCTTTCACACGTGTTTTAGTCAGCAACATGTTGCTATCTAGGACTTATAGGATTCTTATCAAGAACTCCTGCTCATCAAACATTGTACTACAGTGTTGGAGCTCCAAATATAATAAAAGTAATGATAAGAAATGAAGGGGACAAAAAATGTTATGTTATAAATGCAGCATAGTGACTACATTTTGGTTTGGAAATGCGCTGGAGTCACCCTTGTTGCAGAGTTAAGGAGTTATATGTGCATTTTGAACATTGTTTTGTTTTGGAGGCTTTAGTTTATAGTTTAGTCTACTCCCAGTCTACTGACAAACAATGTTGTTACTTTAAGTCTAATGTTATATTTTGAATTTTGCAGTGATGGAAAGAATATGAAAAGACACTGAAGACTCGGACTAGATCTGCTGAAAAAAACAATTATGTTAAGCAAGGACATGGAATATCAAGAGGGAAAAAAGTTAAAAAGGGACAAATGCAACATGTGCGACATGACCAGGCTATGATGGATGCTGTTGAAGCCATGCAACCAGAAAGAAGATCGTGTTTTTACTTATTGCCAGAGGAATAGCTCCTTATTGCAGGTTGCTCGCATGCTACGGTGGCATAAATGACGCTATTTTTGGCACTAAATAATAGCGTCAATTAATGGGGTCTAACCAAGTTTTTAAATATCGTTTTAGCACGAAATCCCACCCATGGGATTCTAAACTGTCGAACTTTTCTTTCATTCGCTCTTTCTTGAAGTTTCTTGGATTGGTTTCAGGGGCATAACATTTCCCAATCAAGATCCCCGTACCCTGCTTGATTAGCATCTCGGAGCAAATTGTTGCAACTGTAGTGCTTCTAGAACAATAGTTATCGAATTTGGTTTTCTGTAGAATACTGAACAATTTCTTAGATTGCCACTCATTTAATTCAAGAAAAGCCCTAATCAAGATCCCATTACCCCTGCTTGGTTCCTGGATCAATTGCGGCAACTATACTGCTCTTATAGCAGTAATTATCAAAATTCGTTATTTGTGGATTATTAAACAATTTCTCAAATTTCAAGAAATTTGTTCCGGTGGTAAACATCAAATCTTTGTTGCCAATTCCTTAGAAATCGTAAATGGTGTGGGAATAGTTTCATTCTATTACATTTGATGCTTTTATATTGATCTTAAAGGTTAATGTATCTGGTGTGGAGATGCATTCCTTCTTGCTTTGATTCCTCTGTTGATTAATTTAGTGTGAAATTTCAAGCTCGAAGTTTTTTTTATTTGCATCAGCAGAAAGTACAGTGTAGTAGTATTTAGTCGTGCAAGTTCACCAGATACAGGAATTACAAAGTGACGACAACAGGTTATGCTAATAAGTTCTTTTATTGAACATGTTTTTACTACCCAGTCTCTGATGATGTGTTCCGCGCATATTGACTGCATTCCATAATAATTTTTTATTGCCATCTGCCATCTGCCATCTTCCCTCTAAACCATGTTTCACATTCTTCTAATTCCTGTTTTATAGCTCAAATATTTATATTCGCTTGCCTTTTCCACTGGTTTCCCTTGATATCTTATCACCTCCTCATCCCTACCCGTTTTCCCAAAACTGATCATTCTTGTCTTTTCGAAGTTCACAGTTGTCCTGTCCTCCCATAGAATTCCTCCAGAATCTGAAGCATTCTCCCCAATTCATATTAATCAGTTGTCACTAGAATTAAGACATCCCCGTATAACATGTTTGGTACCTTTGTTCCACCTAGTTTTGGAGCGTGAAAGTCCCCTCCTTTGCTTCTGATGAATTCTCCTATTGTGAATATGTATAGCCCAAATATTTTTGGAGAAAGTGGGCAACCTTGTTTAACCCTAATATCACACTCAATTCCTCATCTTCTATACTCATCTTTGCCTCCACTTTTTCATGTAGTCTTGCTACTGCCAAAAATAGGTTATGAGGTAGATCCAATTGATGTAGTTGCTTCAAAAGCTTATCTCTTGGTATATCAATGCTAGTTACTAAGGAAAAGGAACTTTTGGAGGCGACAACAACATACAATGGTATGGATGAAATTCATAAAGAGATAATTGCTACTTGCAATTATATAGTGCTTAATATTTTTTCTTCTTGTAGTGGTCATTCTTAAATGTTTTAAACAGACATAAGACAATCACTTCAAGAGAACGACAGTTAGATGTCAGAATTATCATCAGATGGTCTTCACAAGAAAAAGAAATGTAGAGACTCTTCTGGCTGACGATTTATCTAACGTATATCGTCGGACGTATAAGCGTCAGAAAAAATGTCAGTTTTTCTGACACATAAGCGTTATTGTAACCTTCAAGGTTTTTGACAATTATGCGTCAAAATATTCGTAATAAAATTCGTCAAAATATCCGTTACAATAATCGTCAGGATATTTCGTCATTAAAACTGTCAGGACATTCATCACAAAAATCATCAAGAAGTTCGTCTTGAAAATCGTCACATTTATTGTCATTCTTTGAATTTTTTTTTTCGTTTTTTTTTTTTTTTCCTTTGTTACTGGTTTCTGTTAACAATGTCACTTTTTTCTTCTCTTTTTGTTGGGAAAAAAATGATTTGCATCTCGCATGTATTATTTGCAAATTCCTACATAAATAAGAGTGTTTACAAAAACAAGCTCATTTACTTAAATGAACCATAGTTACATATCAAGGAAAGGATAATGTTTACAAAAGAATGTAACATACTCTATCAAAGAATTGTGCAAGGACTCCATCAAACTATGTCATCAAGAAATTCAAACTCTTTTTAACAGTCAAAAGTATACTTTATGCCTGTTCTTTTTTATTCCAGACATATTAGAAGGTAATTTCATCAAATACCGCTCCAATTACCAGTGGAATGAAAGTTTTTTTAATGTTTAGGTTATAATGGGCTCAAACATCCACATTCATTCATCAAGAAAGTGAAATTTTATTTGCAGGTGACATCTTACGAAATATAACAAGGCAAAAGGACAAATGAGCACAGAATATGCTCCAAAACCTTTCAATCCACAAAATACCCTGAATCCTCTTCTGTTGTTGTGCACGATAGAAATGGTTCTGCATAAACTTATCAGTACTACAGAGATGGCAGCAACTTAGCAAGATGCTTTACACATTAAACCTTGGCATGTCATCAAACAACTATACTTAAGACAAAAGTGACATTACATTACTTTTTTATATGTCTGTATTAACAAGTCTGTATAGACAAGTCTGTCAGAAACAATTGCAAAGCCAAAGTAGTTTCAACAGATATTTTGAGAGAAAGAGGTGAGGCCAAAAAGCATCCATGTAAGACAAGTTTATAATTTTTTTACTTTGGTGAAATGCTTCAAGGTTATGTCGTCGTCAGTGTCGGCATCCGAATCCTTAGCAATCAGCTGCTCCTTGGTTTGTTTGAATGGAGATTGTATTTCATCTGCATCAGCTTTTTTAGAGGGCTTTCGTACAAGGTTCATTATGGACGGTATAGTTTAATGTAGATTTAAATAGGAGCAGGTGCTTTACCAAACATGGAATTGAGACTGCTATTAGAGGGAAACCAGAGGTTCTTTCAATGATTCTGCCCTTAAACTAGAAACATCTGCAATAAAGAAATTTATTTTCATCTCATAGCATTAGAGATGAAGCCAATGTACCAAATATACCTTGATCAAAAGTAGGAGGCAATGGAATTTCTTCATTTGACAGATTATTTTCAACTGGATCCTTCTCGACTTGAACTGGTTGGATGACCTGCTGCACTGGATCCTCTTCTCATTTTTTTTTGGAACAGGTCCCTTACCTTTGGATTTAGCTCGTGTAACCCTGTTCTTGACCTTGGCTTTAGTTCGTGTGATTGGGCTCGCAGGTGGTTGAAAGGGCTTGGATTTCGATTCTTCCTTGCATTTTTGTTGAATATAGAAGGTTCTACCACAGTTGGTGGGTCTGGCATGGCTTTTTTGCTTCTCACTTGATGCCTTTCCTGCATGTGGTTCTAGCATAGCTGCTTGCTTCTCAGCTGCTGCCTGTTCTGCTTGTGGTTCTGGCTCCTCTGCTTCACCAAAGCATGTGTCTAGAATGCATTGAAACTGCTCACCAAAGGTTGATGTCTGATCCATACCATCAATGTCTTCATCTTCTGCTACTACTTCTTCAGTGGGCTTTTTTTCTTTATCTTGGTAATTTGACATTCGAATAAGTGACTTGAAGATAATAAGTTTGAAGAAATAAATTAATTGAAAAAAAATGATTCAAAAAAATGCAGTATGTACCTGAATTTTTTGAAACCATAAAGCATGTTACTCTTCTAATTTCCAACTTGTTACGTAATTTGTAAGCGCCACCAGAATTCCCATTCAAGCTAGTTTTCAAATTATTGCCAATATCAATAGCATCTGCTGTTTTCTAAGGCACGTAATTCATGTATCCTCATTCTAGAAACAATTTTTTAGGGATTTTAGATTTGCACACGTGGCATTGCATCTTCTCGATGCACAATTGGAAGCAAAATAAGTGGTACTTTGTCCACAAATCAACTGCACATGCAGTTCATAATTAGTGCAGAAAGCCATTCCACAAACCAAGCAGCCACTTACACCATCAGCAAAAGGCTAATTATCTGTTGATGGATTCATAAAACTTGAACCAATATAACTCTCCTGAAGATGTTTCGGGTTACTAACATTTGTTTGCAGATCAAGTAGAGCATCTTTTTTTAACGTGATCAGCAAGTTAACCCTATTTATTTCTTTCTCTATTTCAACTCTCTCATCAGCTTGTGCTTTTCTGCCCAATATGGTTAGCAAAAAAAAGCCCTAACCTATTTTCATAATCAGTCAATTGCTTCAAAGCTATGTCTTCTTCTCTAGAAATTGATCTAAGATCTTATGTTTTGTTTCTTACATCCTTAACTTCATTACAAAGACAAGATGCAGATAGAATAAGACCTAATAGAACCCCATGGGTAGTATGCTTCTTTCTGTTTAAGCTCCTGCTCTAATTGATTAAGCTCTTGACTAAACATCTGCATGTCTGGCTCCAAACAAACCAAAGCACCAGCAATGTGCTTCAAACTACTCTCAGAAGAATCACTTCTCTTCTGGTTTGTCCTTTTAGAATGCTGCAAAGAGTTAGCAGCAAAGCGTGCCCAATTAGTTTTAAAGGAAGAAGGGTATGCCAGGCCCTTCTAGTATGCTGCCATGTAAAGCCTTTGGCAAATTGTATACTTGCTTCTTTGTTTTTTAAACCAAACTGATAGCTTTTAGTTACCATATCATGAAGGTCATCTGCAAACTGGGGACGAATCTAATGCAACTTTATCTTGCCCTCCTTCAGGTCCGACTGCCATACACTTAAGAAATCCTCGGTGGTGCACTCATCTTTCCTCAAAGAGGATGGATCCCTTCCAACATTTGGCAAGCACCTGTAAACATTGAACTCTTCAACAGAATTTGCAAACAGCATGTTCTGATCAAAGAAAACAAAAAAATGAACTAATAGGAAGGAATTGAAGTTAGAAGAAATACAAGGGCATGCAATAGAAATACAATGGCTAAGAAATAGGAAAAACGATTAGGCATGCATACCTTGTCGGCCATGTCACCACTTTCTGGAAAATACAGGGGCAGTGTGTTCTCGATGGGGTTCAAAACAATTTCAAGATTTTTAGTGCAAGCATCCAATGATAGAAAAAGCAGGCCCAAAAACGTGCTCGAGATGATGATGGTGGCCTTGAGCCCTAGGAGCCCTAAATTTTATCATGACGACCCAGGGTGCTTAGAGGGTGCTTGCCTTACGCAAATATGCCCCCCACTTGCACTCATTGACCCATATGTCAACAGAGGAAGGCAGAGTAGCTTCAAATCCTCAGAGTGCTACAACCTTTGCCAGTTCCGAATGCCAAATGGGAAGTGGTACAAGCATGGACTTCATAACAGGGCTGCCGAGAATGCAAAGAGGTCATGACGCCTTAATGGTGGTAGTAGACCAGTTGTCCAATTTTGTGCCATGTAAGACCATCGATACAGCTTTGGACACAGTAGCAAACTTCGCAAAGGAGATTTTTAGACTCCACGGTATGCCAAGGGAGATCATCTCTGACAGGGATCTAAAGTTCATGAGTGCCTTTGGCAGGACTTGTTTACCACGATCGGCACCAAGCTTTAGATGAGTTTGGCATATCATCCCCAAACAGATGGTCAGACGGAACGCACCAACTGCATTTTGGAGGATATGCTGAGAACGTATGTCTTGAAAATCTAAATAGAAAGAATATATTCACTTGGTTGAGTTCGCCTATAATAGCACCAAGCAGATCTGTAGGGGACGGCTATGGCCGGCCCCGTTTCTTGCAGTTTTGAGCTCCTGCTAGGTGATGGAGGACCGTTGGGATCTTTGCATCAGGGAATTGGGTTGTTTAAATCCGGTTTGAGCATCTGAGGTTCCCTCTTCCTTTCCCTTCTGTGCAATCACCAGCAAAGCTTTTCTTCCTTGGATTCAGATCTTTTGTGTTATTGGTAAGGCTAGTACATCTAGTTTTCTGCTTCTTGTTTATGCATATCCCACAAGGTTTCCGGCTATGGGAGTTACGTCTCAGGTTAGTTGTGTCAGATTTGAAGAAGAACTTTATTTTCTAGACGCAGGTCTTGTTCTTGTGAGCTCCTAATGTGCTGGCTGAGAGAAGGGGTAGAGATTTTCGGAAAAAAATGCAAGCATCTCTGTAGTATTTGATGCCTAAGAAGAAGGGGCCTAGCGTTGAGTACAGTCGCTAGTCTCTTGCTAGAATATCTTTCAGAGGAGTTCTTTAAGGCTAGTCAGGTTTTAGAGTGGAAAGAGTTGTTGGCTTCCTATAGTATTATGGGAACGAAGAAGAATGATGGTATTGGTATCTTTAGTACGAGTCTGTAACCTTCTTTTTGTTGGTGCTAGTGTTGGCAAGAACGAGGCTTACTGTGATAGAAGATGAGCACTTAAGCATGTTCTGTTGCAAATATTTAGAAGATTTTGTGTTTGTTGCCTAACATTTAGCAGGGCTCGTGCTCCCCTTTCCCAGCAAGGGGTGGTCTGTGTATTGTTAACCAGCATGAATGGAGCAGTTCCGGAGCCAGAGACATCTAGTGGGCGGGAGACCCTAGAAATGTTATTGTCTTGGTCTTGCAGGAAGACAAAGCCTGCACGACTAGATGCAGATGGACCTGACATGTTTTCAGGATTTTAGCGGTGGTGTCCTCTGCTGATCTGCTTGTTGAGAAGAAGGTGAGTGCCTCATACAGTGCGGCATTCCCTATAGTATTGCTTTAGTGCACCGGACTGGGTCATTACTATCTTCGATGGGGAGCATAAAGAAGATCCTGGCTCTAGCTTGGCAGTAGACCAGTGTACCTGGCTTGCTCCTTTCTTGCTGCTTTGCAGTCACAGGTCTGTTTTCTTTGTTCTATCTGAGAGCCTATTTTTTGAAGCAATGATGCAGTTGGGGCATGTGGAAAGACAAGAGCTTTGCTCCCATAGTATCTGTTTGAAGAAGAGGCCGGGTAGTTCTTGTTTAGTAGGTGGCCCTAATTGTGTCATTATGGTCTTAGACCTAATAGGAACCTAATTATGTCTATTAGGGCCACCTAATAGACTAGGAACTTACTTATTCTCTCCTGTATCATCCTCGGAGAAGAAGTTGAGAGAGGCTCTAAGAGTACTAGGCCAGAGTCTAGACTGCTATTCATGGATTGAAGAAGTGGTAGCAGTTCTAGACTCAATTGTATGTATGTAAACGTTTTATCTTTTGAATATAATACAGATAAAAAAATAAAATAAAAAAAAAATAGCACCAAGCAAAAAACCTCGCAGATGTTCCCATTTATGATAAATTATGGTTATCACTGCCCCACACCGACACTTGGCACAATCCTGTATCCAATGTAGGAGTATCTCAACGGATGTTGGTGGATATCCAGGAGCTTGTGGATGAAGACAGATGATCTTTTAGCAGCAAGAAGCCATCAGAAGGTGCTGGTCAATAAGCATAGATTAGTAAGAGAATTCCAGGTCAACGACAACGTTTGGCTGAAGATAAAGGTCAAGCAAGCGAAGCTCTGCATCGGCACTTGCAAAAAGCTTGTTGCCCGATGGGCTGGACCATTCAAAATAGTCAAAAGAGTAAGAGACCAAGCCTACAAACGTCTAAGTCTACAAAGAAAGAGTATGAGCTCATCTAAAGATCCATAATGTTTTCCACATAAGTCTTCTCAAGAAGAAGACGTCCAACCCAGATGAGATTCTGGATACTCCGACTTTATTGGAACTAACCGATGAAGAACTAGATATTGTTCCAGAAGTTCTTCTTCAGAGGGCTTTTAAGGAGACAAGAAGATCACAATTTATGCAATTCTTGGTCAAGTGGACACACTTGCCCGTGGAAAATGCCATGTGGGTACTACAATAAGATCTCGAGAAGCAGTATCCACAATTTTGGGAGCAATGCAAGGGACGAGTCATCACCGACTTAGATGACGTCGACATCGTAGGTGAGTGGAAGGTAGATTAAAAGTCTACTGCCGATGCCACGGAAGTAGATGACCTTGAGAGAGAAAAGAGGTCATATAGGTATGCATGATAGGAAAGCACCTCTCGTCTATGGCCCTTATGGGGGAGAAGCCACCCCCTACGCCAAGGGTGACGACATGTGTAGACATTAGTTATCATGTTAGGCATTACAGGGCGCTGTCTCCACGGCCACGATGGAAGAAGCATCATTTTCCTACACCGGGAGATTAATCTTGCATCCACTTAGTTAATTGTATTAAATGGGTGGTTTCCTATAAACCAACCTTATAATATTATATTAAAAATACGGCTAACAAGTGTGACTTGCAGACCAATGAATCGATGATAAGGCACACGGTCGCACTGGAGAACTTGTGGCAAACAATGATGTATTTATATGCCACAAGGAGCTAGTTAGCCAATAATACTCTTGATACGTGATAAATTTTGGGAATTCTGTGTTTAAACTGAGGCAGGTTAAAAATGCCTTAGAAGAAATAACTTATGTTTTGATAATTAATATCCTGAAGCATTACCTTAAAGCTCTAATAATTAAAAATGACCTTGAATTGTACTTAGGGAAAGTTACCAAAGTACCCTTAAAATTTGCAAAAATTACCAAATTGCCCTTAATATTTGGCATTTTAGAAAAAATGGCAATAACGTCTTTGTAATGATCTAAATACAAATGTAGTCTTCACATGAATTGTAGACAACGATGAGGTCTTTCCAACGAGCATAAGATTGCCTGAATTGGAATTGACAATGTAAATTTATGCAGTTTTTTAAACACAAAAACAGTCATAACTTGAGATTGCAATCTTCAAATCATGTGATCTTATACCTGTTGGAAATATCTCATTGTTATCTACAATTCAGGTGAAGAGTACATTCACATTTAGATCATCATCAAAAAGCTATTGTCATTTTTACCAAAATGCCCCTCGGCCGAGGGGAAATTTGGTAATTCTTGCAAATGTCAAGGGTATTTTGGTACGTTTCCCTTGTACTTCACACATGTCTATAGATGTAAAGTTGTAGGGATTATGCCGGATTCAAGGTGGGGAGATCAATGATGTTGCGGGCGTCATCAATTCAAGGTGGAGAGAATGTGACGTTCCAGGATGATATACGGTATAAATATGTATCTTATACTGGCCACGTCACTAGTACATGCCGTACGTACGACATGTACCCGTTAGTTGGTATAGAATAGCCCATGGGGTGGCGTACCTTTAGACCCCAATATATTGCACATATTGCAACATATGCATATATTATTCTAACCGCCACTTGGCGCAACTGCATAGCCTAGCCTATCAACATCAAATCTTAAAAGGGTGTACCATAAGGGTAGCCCCTCTATAAAAGGGGCCAAACCCTAAAGCGCCCCTCTTTTGGGATCAGCGCACCAGCATCAGTCGCCATCAGCCAGGTCACCAGTAGTCGCCATCAGCCAGGAGTTTCAGCCCAAGGAGCTTGTCTGCTACAGTATTCTTGGGAGGAGCGCCTGCTACAGTCACCTCCAGCCACCTCGACCTCAGTTCCAGCAGCCATGGAAGCTTTTCGATGAGCCATGCCCGCCAGCCAAGGTTTCGGTAGGTGCTACTTGCTCATTCTTGCATTTTTAGATCAGCCATTGGCCATTCTTGTCCCTATTTCGACCCGTAAATGCCAAAATACTGACCAATGAACTCTAACCATGTATGATTAGGCAGATTTATATTCTATTATCTTATTGGTATATTCTTTTTTTTTGTTGAAGGCGTACTGTATTATATTAAAAAGATTTAATACAACCAGCAAATGGTTCAGTACTCTTGAATCCCTTCAACC
>JAANSK020267616.1:0-11871 GCA_011763485.2 Isoetes engelmannii
AGAGACCATGGGCATGTGAGGGTTCATGGGAAAAAACAGATACACAGATACTGCTGGAAAGAATTTGAAAGGTACATGTTTGCGATGGAGAACACTGCATAGGGATAGGACAATCCGAGAGAAGCAGAGAGAAACAGGGATGGTACATGGCAGCTGTGCATGTTTCCAATCTCTATGCATTTTATCAGGTCCCTTTCTAAATACAAAGTTTAAAACCTTAAATTTCAAAAACATAAATGCTGCTCTTCCCTGCAATTTGATGCTACAATACCTCTGCCTGAAAATGGTGTGTTCGGCTTTCAAATGGTCAATCGCTATGACAATCTAAAAGACCCTTGCATTTTACTCCTTGATGAACCAACCAGTGTACTTTTATGTTCTGCTTACCTTAAACTCTCGATTTGAATCTGTAATCGATTTCGTAGAAGCCCTTGTCCATGTCGAAAGCTTGGAAAAACAGGCTGAATCTATTGGCAAGATGGGTCGTGAAGGCAGCTCTCATATAACAAAGAAGGCCCTAGAAAGAGCCCTCTCAAAGGAGGCGGTTGTTGCTTACATGCAGAGGGACCCAAGCTGAAGAACTTAGCTACACCAATATAAAAAACAATGCATCAATTTAAAGGGCAAGAGCAAGGGACTAGTGCAAGTAAAGAACTCGCTGTCAGAATTAACTGTTTCTATAACGATATTTTAGTTATGCAGAGTTCGGAAGTATTCGGGCTCAACCATCTGTTTAATGAGGGCTAGGTGCAGTCTAACTAGTCCAGCAGAGGCATTTTTGGCAATAGAATCTTACCAGTTGTGTATTGCGTAAAGGGATAGATAGAGCGAATTCCCAGATGCCTATTGCCTGTGTAGCATAGCCGAACTGGTTCTTTCCCCAACGCCTCTCCTTGCCCTAGCTCCTTCGCCTTTGCCTTCTCTGTCTCCGTCCAAAAAAACAACTACTACCTGGACGCAACAATTTGCAACAATACAATTGCTCTGTTAGCACCAATTAAGCAACTAGATGATCCTCACATTTTACCATGGCTGAAGCGTCTGTGGGCTTGAATAAGCAAGAACTAAGAACTGTAAGTTCTGGGGAGTTTCTAATTTTCGCAACCGGACGATCTGAAAATAAGAAATCCAATGGTGCAAATCAATTTTAGCTGAGATGGCGTGCTAGGTGGATAGCCTAGGAATGCAAGAAATTGGTCAAGGCAGCAGGTTAGGCAAGCCTGCTAATAATTTGGTAGCGAGTGCAGTGGATCTCGAAATCTAAATCGTTCATTCGGGGGTAGCAAATCTGAGCCACCCATTACGGTGATTAATATTTAGGCCAACAAAAAGGCAAAGGCAAAGGCAAAGGAGGCATTTGAAACTTTTTAAGTTTTGCAAGACCCTCGAGGAGCAACAAGGTACCAAGGCAAGCTGAATACCCAGTAAGCTTCGAGCCTTTCCAACAAGTTTTGCATTTTGCATTTAGCTAGGCAATTTAGTTGAATGGGATATGTGTTGAAGTTGAAGTTAGCATTGTAGATATTCAATCCATGAAAAAACCAACATCTAGCAACGTCTTTATACCTTAAGGACAAATACTTTGCTTTTGATCAAGCTTCACGGATTTGCCGGTTTGATTATGGTCAGCTGTGAAGTTTATTTGTAAAAAGGATGAGCGTTCGATCCTTGAGACGTGGAACTGCTTATTCTAAAAGTTTTGCTTGAATTGCCTATCAGGATTGGATCACAACTTCATCGTTTTCCAGGTAAGAAAAAGATATTGGCAAGCATTCAAACCAAGGAAGAGCTTTTCGGTGGCGGTTCATTGGGTGTGGTTACTCCTGCACATGATATGACTATGGAGACATCCCTCAAGCACAAACGGAATGCAGGTATAGCTCTAGGTATGGCCATTTTGCAATTTGTAGATAGTAAGACAGGAAGCGGGAGGAATAGTTAAACATTGGCCATGATTTTGGGTCATAACATCTCTTTTGGCAGGGATAATTTTCTCTTCTCAGGAGTCTTTCTGCATGTTTCTGCCAGTTGTTTGCAGCCAAACCAAGGCCAGAGCAAGAGATGCAAATATGAGACTGTCATAAGCTTTGCCGTTTCACGAATTGGGGGATTGCATTTATGTTTTGCAGCCACCAAGATTTGAGTTTTTCTATTACTTTGTCCAACCTCTGTCTGAGGCTTTGGCATAGTTAGTTTACAGAGAGAATCAAGATATCTTTTCTGGACTTGCATTAGATTACAGAAAGCTGGGCAAATAGGGTTCTGAATTCTTAATAAGATCTTTGGACATGTTCTAAGTGGTTACCCATTGTCATAAGCATCTAACGAGTCCATGTTATCTAATCCAGAAAGGTAGTGTGGGATATAATCCAAATGCTTATTTAGATGTTCTTAAAAGTTGTCTTTACAAATTATTGGTGCATGCTTATGCATCTCTAAGTCTCCCATACAAGAATTCACATAGTAGAAGCCATTGTTATTTAAAGTTCTATTATTCTAGCACATATGACATTGTGCAGACTTGGATGATCTACCGTAGTTGACACCAACTTTTTGCTATCAACCTACAACCTCCGCAACAACAAGATTTGCAGCAATCTCAACAACAACAACGATCGTCTCAGCAGTCTTCCCAGCAACCCTCTTTGTCTTCCAACTCATGGGTTCCTTTTGATCCTTCCAATGCACATTGTTATAACTGTCACCAATAGGGCACACTACCACGATGTATCCTGCACCACCAATGATTGAACTAAATCGGTTTGGTTTCACGGTAAGCTCACTGCAGTAGACTCCACCACTTGGCACCCCAGGATATGCAATCAATCTATATGGTTGATGCTATTCCCAACAAATTAACTACCAAATCTGTTCATTTTCAAGACACCCCGAAGACTCCCATACCAAATGTCATGTCCAAACTCCGCACGCGTCTCCTCACTTCTCATGCAAGCAATAGAAGGACGCACACACACTGACGTAACTGCCACCACACCTAGCAGTGTTCTGCGGAATCTGCACCACCATTATCACCTTCATGCATTCAACCATATCCAAATGTTGTTGCTGAAACTTGAACTTTTGAATGTAGTATCATTATCCTTAGCCAAAGGACCTGCACCATTGGACCCTTTAAGTTCCTTGGCAAACATTCTATTGGAACTTCAAGAAGAACTAGCCAAAATCAAGATCCCCCAGTCTTGCTGCTATTTTTAAACTGTGTTCCACTTTTTGTTAACAGCTTCCCCTATCAACTATGTTAGTTAGCATTGTTGCAACCTCCACACCGTCCATGCCACTATGAGACCCTATCAGGTGAATTATGTTCAGATTGATGGCGAAAGTGTTGTAACTCTATCATGGACAAGTTATATGACCAACTTGGCATTAAACATCTCTCTTACAATAGATAATCACGCTGTGTTGTTTTCTATAGATAGTCACATTGTGTTGTTTTCTATAGGTTTAACAACACAGGTTTCTCTAGATAGTCACATTCTGTTATTTTCTATAGGTTTAACAACATAGGTTTTTCATTGTATTGTTTTCTATAGGTTTCTCATGTTCATCTATAGGTTTCTCATATTCATCTTTTGGACTATTGGGCTATAGGTTCCTAAATGTTTATATTTTGGACTTTCTATAGGTTTCTCATGTTCATCTTTTGGACTATTGGGCGATAGGTTTCTCATTGTCATCATTTAGACTATTGGGCTATAGGTTTCTCATGGTCATCTTTTGGACTTTCTATAGGCTTCTCATGTTCATTTTTTGGGCTTTTTATAGATTATGTTTTTTAGCTTTCAAATTGATCAAAATTTATCAAAGATCATAAAAATATTTTGTAAAACTTATAGAGGACAATTAATATATAATAAAAAAAAACATAAAGGGAAAAAGAAAAACTCTACATTGTTTGAAATAAATCATCTGTTCAGAGCTAGAGCTAATTCTATTTCTTCTTATCATCATGATAATCATATGATTATCATCATGATTGGGACTGCTATTTTTTACTGTCATCGTGATTAAGAGTCCCAGGACAAATATTCCCAACGCTACTAGGACCAATACCACTACTAGAAGCAATATTCCCAATGCTACTAAAACCAATACCATTACTAGAACCAATATTTCCATGTTTTAAAATAATGTTTTGCATTTTTTGCATTTTTAAATGCATTGGTTGTCGATGTTGCTGCACTTGTTCTGATGAGTGCAACAAAGAAGTAGCCTCAATTTGCTTTTGATTGAGAGGGCTCACATGGAAAGGAACACCCAAAGGGGTACCCAAAGGAGTAGATCGAAAAGTGAGACCCGAAAGAGAAGATGACCGAAAACTAGGATAATTGGTATTCTTGACAGTGGAAACAATATCATCTAAAGGTATTCTAGAGAAAGGAGGCATGGCCATATCTCTAGAGATGATAGAAGCATCAAAAGGGTGATGAGAAAATTGACAGGGGTTATCAAGGTTAGAGTCCCCTCTAAAGGTCAATTTTTCACCTTCAAGTTCTCTATACTTTTGAAGGTAAGATTTGAGGGGCTCCAAATAATCATCAAAACCAAGGGCACTCATGGCCCATATTAGGTCATCCCCATTGATGGTCTTCCTCTTCTCGCGTTGGCATTTGTCGGAAGCCTCGCAGGTTATGAAGCTGATGAATTCCGACACGCATTCCTGGACTGCTTCCTTGGCATCCTTGCTTATCTTTGCATTGGCAGGTAACGCTTTCTTCATAATTCTGCTTACATTTGCAATTGGCAGAAATCTGTCCTGCTCTTTTACTCCATCCTCTACACTCCCTTCAGGTCCCTCCGCCATTGCAGACCTTTTCACTAAGAGGCCCTCCTTTTGCCTTTTCGTGTTTGATATATTTGTCTCTGCTTGCTTTCAGTTCTATTTCCGGATTATGGATCATTAGGGTTGGCTTTTTTTAGGTATTCTTGTCCACGTGGTATTCTTTTTGTTGAATATCTAATTTAAATGCATGTTTATCAGTTTGATCTTGCAGATAGATTCTCATAACAGATGAAAACACTTTTTTCTTAAGCAGCCATTTAGATGCAATTATGCAGCAAGCCAGACTTCTAAAAACAGTTTACTTTTGCAAATGCCTGATTTTGTGATTCCTTAACTCCAGATTGTAACTTATATCAGATTCTAGGGCCTGTTTTTTCGAGATATGCTTATGATGTCAAATATAGATAGGCGCATGCTTTGCTTTTTATTAGTAGTTTTAATTCACTACCCTACAGTTCCTCCTAACCTCTGCGACTGTTCCTGCAGCAGGTTTCAGATTTCCCATGCTGATCATACTTACCATGTTTGTATAATCTCAGAGTTACGCCCAAGTAGGCCAGCACCAGTCTATTATAGCCTTTAAACGTTGTTGCATTTGAATAATATATGGCAAAACATTTGACTCTTGCATTACATGGCGGGACCTTGATGATCCAGTTCGCTACCTTTACATCCAGATGCCAATGGGCATGATAGTTTTATTGGAGTGTTGCAATTTAATTTTAGCTGTGAATTATTGGTGTTCACTCTTCTAATATGCTTTGAAAAAACAGTTCTCATTGTCTTGCACAGGTTACCCTTCATCATATCATGGAGAATAAACCATCATATCTTGATGGTTAAACCATGATATTTCAATGCTGAATAATATGCTGAAGGAGAATCATGATGCTTATCAGGTGACCAAAACGATTTGCCTTATTTTTAAAGTTTATGTAAGCAGATCTTCTTACTGCATTTAGTGTATAGCATAGTGTCTCTTTGAAGCTGCATGACGTCACCAAGCGTCTAGCAAGGACAAGGTATCTGTTTCTACCTTTCATTTGTAGCTTCTACATGTTCAAAGGCATCCAATGGTGATTCTAAAATGGTTCAGTCCAGTTGTGCCTTCATGTAGCAGCAATGTAACGAACGAGTTGATTTAATACAATGTGCCTGTATTGGCACTATCAAATTATTTTGAGCTTTAATGCCCTTCATGCTTAGGAGCAATGGAAAAAGTTCTGAGGATGAGCAATATCCAAGCTTAGGAGCAATGGAAAATTTTCTACCAATAACACCTTTGGCCTTCTTATCATTCATCCTAAAAGAATTTACAAGTTCTCCACATGCCTTTCACTTTCTGGACGAACTTGAAAGAGGTTGGTTTGTTGCCATCCATGAATGTTGCATTTGGTTGTTGAAGGATTGTTGGACCTAGATTCTTTGCACAACATGTTGAGTATCGTCTAGGCTTATTTCCTCTATATGCAGAGCTGGATCCAGAGCCAAAGAAGCAGGTACGACATTCAAGATCATAAATGTGGTAGCAAAATGTTTTATCAATTTATCAAGCATCATTAGATATACAGTTGCTCATCTTAGCGTATTGCATGATGAATATTTTGAGCATGTGGGTGTAGGGTATGTATATGATCTGCAATCAGGTAATGTATGCCTTTTGAAGGCTTCGTTGTTCTCTTAGATTTCCTGTGAAACTTTTCCTCTTGCATTGATTTTGCCATCACGGGGAAGGGAAGAAGATACAGACTGTAAGGGGGGCGGTTCACAATGGTGGCAGATGTTAGAAATAGAGATTAGCAAGGTGCAGTGCCCTGAGCTAGCATCCGGTGAGCCTCCACAAAGGAAGAAGCATTTCTATATTTTGAAGGGCACAAACTTTGCCTTTATTTTGTTGTGTTAGGATGAATGATCTTGATGATTCTTTTTACAAAAGAAAAAGTAAATACAAAGAAGTTCATGGTAAAGCAGAAGTTCCAGCAATTGTACAGGACAAGCAGGATGACCTTTGAAGGCTCACAAAATTTAGGAAGATTAAATACGGGCCTAAGTTTCAAAAGAACTCAAGCCACTATCGGCAGCCAATGATTGATTTAGAAGCATAATGGTGCTTTATAACTATCATGCGTGACAGATCCAAGTAGTAATGATGTTCCCAGAATGCATGCCAAGCACATCTACTTCTGAACCATCCAGTCTACCTACACGTTTTACAACTATTATGGAATTACAGTTTTTCCTTGATAGCAAAAGTTATCTTAAGTAATCATTTGCAGAAAGAGGCATTTTCGATACCTTGAAGGCCAAGATTAGCTTCAAAGCCTGAAACATTGCATTGTTACCTACAATAGTTTGATATCTATTGAAACTTGATATCTCTGGAAAATGATGGTGTACAACTCAAGGACCATGATTCAGTTAGATGGTGTAGATGTCTCGCAGCATTGCAAGAGCATCATGCAAACTTCTCTCCATTTATAGAAATTGATCTCCAACAGGAACATGTACATATGTGCATTACACTTGAGCATATTTCCCTCGAACTGTGTTTTTCTTATGTTTGTGAAGCATGTGTTTTGTGTATCCTAAGGTTTCGACTATCATCTTTTTGTTTTACAAATCAAAGGTTATTTTCGTGGACTTATTATCCATAATAATCATGTAAATGGCATCTTGACTAGCTATCTTATCTCCATCTTTTAGTTTATCATGTAGAGCCTAATACCCCAATCGAAGTCTAGAACGTGATGTGGCATTATTTCAAGGCTATTATTACTTACCTTCATGACCAACGTTACTAAAAAAAGTTCAAATGTTGTATATAATCCTTAGGAAAGCATCAATGCCAATTTTTTAAGAAGCCCGAAGTGCATATCTACATACTAATTAAATGAGTCAAATGAGACTCACCTAATATTTAAACCATGGTAGTGGGCGTTGCCAAGTCCCCAAAAATGTTCAATTTTTTTTGAAGGAGCTTTTCCTCTAAAATCATCATTGATGTATTGGTGCTCTCTTTGTTTTCTCGAATGTAAGACTTGGAATGCCTCAGCATCGCTTTCGTTGATGCTTTCCTTTTCCCTAACATAAGATCTAGAATGCCTGTCGTGTAAGACTTGGAGTGACCGACATTGCTTTTGTTTTCCCCCATGTAAGATCTAGAATGTCTAGCATTGCTGGCAATTTAAGCATAAAATTTGACAGCCAATCTATTAGCAATCCATTAAAAATAAAAACCAGCCGACATAAGCATCATCATAATTATAAGTAGATATAATCCTTTCTTCCAACTAACATCTTAGTTCAAGCTCAACCAAAATATCTAACGCTCATGTCATGCCAAGCTAGACTTATAGGTTCAATATAACTTAGCAATATTTATGGTAGGCTTGAGATAACCAACACTACCAAATTTGCAACTTTTCCTATCTAATAGGTCCAGTGCTCATCTCAAGGATTGCATCTACCCACTGTTCAAATTTCTACCTTAAGCCCAACAATGCTGGGCAATTTTCTAGTTATATTATATTTATACAAGAATTTTGGCGCGTCGGCTAACGCCGGCGCAGGCACATCAAGCGTGGGGAGTTGAACCCCGAACGGCCTCGTGGGCCGCCCGCCGGGCGCTCGGAAATGCATGCGATCTGCACGTCTGCTCCCGCGAGGAGGAGCGCGATGTGTAAGGCGCATGCATTCGCAGTGTGGAAAAGCGTGCTCGCCCTTCGGAGACCGAAGGAGGAGCACGCTGTACACACTGCTGAGTGAAGTGGATAGGAGGTGTTTTTTTTTTTTTTTTCTGGCCTCTTTTTTTTTTCTTTTTTTCTCCTTTTGCGTACCTAGATGAGGAGCTCTTTGTAGACGACGTTGCGCGTCTCTTTCTCTCTGTTCTTCGGGTCGAGCAATATCAAGACGTCCTCCTTCTTCCGTATTCTCGTGAGCGCCGTGTAGAGCTGCCCGTGCGCGAACACTTCAGTGCGCAGGTCGAGCACGAGTCTCTCGAGCGTCAGGCCCTGGCAGCTGTTGAAGGTCGTCGAGTACGCGAGGCGCAGGGGTAGCTGGCGTCGACGGACCGTCCACGGCCGGTTCTCGGGCTGGTAGGTGAAGCTGCACCTCGATATCGGGTACGTGTGCTCGCCTGGCTGTGCGGTGCTCCCTATGACTCTGACGATGACGAACGTCTTGTGCATCGACACGATGATCACGCATGCATTCTTGACGAGGCCCTTGTCATGGTCGAGCTTCTTCATGATGTGGCAGATGGAGCCGACCTTCAGGTGCAGGATGTGCTTGGGCACGCCCGAGTGGTTGAAGTGCATCAGGAAGTCCGAGGTCGCGTACGGGTGTTCGTCGGCGATCTGGTCATTCTCGAGGATGTCGTCATGGCTGTAGTAGGTGCGGGCTTCCCCGGGGCAACGCCGTAGGATCTCGTTCCCGAACGCGTTCACGTTCTTGTTGAGCACCGACAGGAATGCCCTCTTCTCCAGTCTCTTCAGGTCCGTGAGGATCTCGGTCAGGTACAGGTACTGTAACACCCCGGGAAGGCACCACCCTACTTGCTGCCATCAGGCAGTAGCCAGAGCATGCTCCCGACGTGCCGAGAAAGGACACCTCGTAGACTCCCACCTGCGATCGAGAACGAGAACCACAGAACAAGGTCAGAGTGCATCAACCAGAACTAGTCAACTACCAATCAGGGCAACCCACAAGCCGACAGAGTGCGTAGCATGAGAAAGGGGAAACTAACAAAGAGAACTACCTAAGGTCCCAGTTAGTCTCGTGGGAGATCTACAGGTTCCAGGCTCTTCAACAGACGGAGTCATGGCAGAATGACAAAGCTAGGCCAAATGTTAGAGAAGGTCTCGGCGCAGGGTTCGAAATTACGGGGGTTAAGCCCTTAAAAATCCGGTTAAAATTGAAAAATTCCGATTTAGATGCGTAGATGCAGGCAAAAAGTCTGGTAAAAAAACGTGGTTTTTAATGTAAAATCCGATAAGTTTGTATATGATTGATATAAAATCCGGTTGAGGCTAACTTTTGCAGGTAAACTTGCTGGCTAGCCTAATTTCTAATTTCGAGCCCTCGAATCTGCTGCTGCAAGTCTGCTACACTGCTCAGACACACTCTCCAATGGTATGGCTGCTGCTGCACGCCTCCCTAGAGCTTGGGTTGCTGCTGCACGAAATCCTAGGCTGCTCCTCTCCCTTTGGCGAGTTTCCCAAAAGGGAAACTTAGGGTTTAATGGCTTATAAAGGCTCATTAGGGTTTAGATAGTGTTTTAGGATCTAAAGTCCTAGGATGATGCCACATGACATACTTTAATGTCAATGGTCTTAATATAGTATGTTGGCATTAAATGTTAATGTCAATATACAATGTTAATATATTGGCATAGTTAATGCACAATATAATGGTTCCATAGGCACGTTGCCCCATGGGGTACTCTACACCGTCTACACATATACGAGGTACATGACATATATACGGCATGTACCAGTGACATGGCCAGTATACTATATGTATTTATATCGTATATTATTATGGAACGCCACAATAAGCATGGCAGATTGTTCTGGATTGTATAAGCTTGGCATAAACTTGGTTTACTTGTTAACTATGTCTAGAAGTTGTAGCAGGAGGTGTTGTTAACTAAAAGTTATGCTTTTTTTGCTCTATAGCCTGACAAGGCTAACAGTTATGTTGGTTACAGATCTTTTTTATCATGCTCTAGGTTAGAAGTGGCACATTGTCACTTTCTAAGCAATTAATCTTTAACGGGTGCTTTTGACCATGAAGAGACAAGCATAGGTTGGCAATAGCGCAGAGTAGTTTACGAATAATTTTGCCCATAATTGTGATTGTGTAAATTCAACCTAAACAACCACTTGGCATTATTCTATGTGCGTAATTACTTCTAGAAAGGATATAGATTATTGGTTCTTGAATATGCATGACTAGTGACTTAACAATGCCAATTCTGAATGATCCTTTAGATATTTGTATAGATGCACAAAGTTTACCTCATTTAGACGAATGGTGGCCTAACAAATTATGGATTCTTCAAGGTGACATTGATCATTTGAAAATGCAATCGATCTGAGCCATCGGATCAGGATTCTAGGAAGGGACGAGCCATCTATATATACATCATTTGTTCACTCACCGTTTATCGGTGTCTTCTCACAGCAGCCTTTCCTATTGCCCTGTGCTTCCTCCCTTCCCGCCCTGGTCTCCTCCTTTTGTGACTTTTGCATTTGAGATGATTTAGAGATATGCTTATCTTTCAACCAACTTTTCACTTTGTTATTATCCGCCCGTTGGATGATGCTCTTTGTCCATCCGCTGGATGATGCTTTTTTTCTCCACCTATTTGGTGATGCTCTTTTTTTTCTTCGCTCGTTTGATGATGCTATATGTGTATATATGTATATTCTCCACCCCCTGGGTGATGCTCATTATTTTTCACCTATTTGGTGATGCTCTTTTTTCGCTTCTTGGTAATGTTGTTTCCTCTACATATATAAGATGTTTTTTATTCATACTAACGTCTCATGGGTGTTTTTTTGGCCACTCATTTCTTAGGGAACTGCTCGGCCGCATTCGATAACTATCTTGTTTTCTCCTAACAATTAACGAGGTTGTTTCCATCTAGTTCGCATTTTTCAGGGTTTTGTTACACCTCACCTGGCGTGGATGCGCATTGCACGCGGCTTCACCAACTTTTTATCTCTCTCTTCGAGGCACGCGAGGCAAATGCACATTGCATGTGGCTTCACCAACTTTTTTTGTCTTGCTTTTCGAGGCATCATCGAGGTCGTTGGCGACCATTTCTCATTAGGGTTTTCCTTGAAAATCCAAAAGGGCGGGGTTTTTTATCCCGATGAGAATTTGTCGTCACTTCCCTCACTCTTGCCTCTGCATCATTCCTTTTTCATTCATGGGGTAGCTCGACGTTATTCCTATGGTCAGCTCTGTCACGAACCTAACCGGAATACACGGAACCGAAGTACTCGGAAATAGAAAATACAGAGGGGAACGCCAAGATCTGGCAAGAATATATTATACAGTGA
>JAANSK020267627.1:0-11871 GCA_011763485.2 Isoetes engelmannii
ACTTGACTCACACCAATTGCGATTGATGGGTGGAAAATTAAATCATATTTACTTTACACCGACTAATGTTATTTTATGCAGGTATGGACTATCAAACATTGTAGGTCTGTTGAGATCTATCTATCTGGATTGAACTTACATTTCTACAATGGAATATGAATTCAACAAATGGACCTTACGTAAAATAGACTTTCAGAAAATAGCTGAAAAATGCACTGCACAACCCTATTCCAAGCCAGAGACCGGATTTATGTGTCTTCAAAGAGATAATAAGGGCCAGCTACACATTGAAGAACACAAATTTAGTTGTGAAAGTATAATAATAACAAAAGAAAAGGTAAAAGGTTTGGATACCCACTATACCAGCAATGGACGAAATAAGCAACTTTATCCAATCTAATGTGTTCAATCGAGGCTTCTTTTTTTCTGGCTAGTAGTAAAATAAAGAGAACACAAAGTTAAGAACATTTATTACATTTTAGACATCAAATGCTTAAGATTATACTTACAAATATTAGTTCCATGTCTGCAAAAGGGATACTCTTAAACTGTTTAACGTGGATACCCTGTTCTTCGTTCTTAAGCCTGAACCATCAAAGAAAAAATATGATAATATTATAAAGACTCGCTCTAACCTCTTTACACCATTTAGTATCATCTCACAGTGACTTAGATATATTACATTTCAAACTGAACTAGATATATTGCATTTCATTATTGAACCTCATCCCTTGTTTGTGAATTGTCTCTGCAAGCCTTGGAGTGGAGGCATGTTTTGGAGAATATACATTATTTAGACTAGTAATGGTTGAACTTGAGAAACATTTGATGCTACATTTCATTTTTCGTTTTCTTTTAAGATGACCTATGTGTAACGATTTTAAGTTCACATTAAAACTGCAAGCAGAATAGAAGCTCTTCTTGATGTTTATCCCTCAGCGTAATCTAAGCCTCGATAGTGTGCTTTTCATCTCGCTTTGGATAGTTGTTTTAGCGCATATGAAAAAGGAGGATACATAGAGATCCGAATGAGCAAGTTCTTCATGATGCATAAGCTAAAAGTTCAAGGTTTATTTCAGTTCTTTGCTTGGCCAAATGAAGAAAATTTTCATAGAAGAAGTACGGTTTCAAATGCAGTCTTATGCATAGTCAAGTGGTTTTTCAATGTCAGGTCAAGTTATGCACTGGTGGGGTTCTAGCCATGTCTGTGCATTGCATGTTGTTTAATTTGGATTGAATAAACATTTTACTTCCTTCAAAAAAATCATTTAGATTATTAATGTTTTTTAAGTTCTCTTTGGTTTTCTAGATTGAAAACTAAACAAACTTGCTCCTTACTTGCTTTCTTATTATTCTTTCTATACCTAGGCATTTCACTACCTAGGAGCTACTTTGCATGTGATTATTGAGGACATATGTTAAGTTTAAGGTCTCTACTACAAGACCAATTGGTCGTACTTGAACCCATGACTTGAGGGCAATGGTTTTTTAAGGTCCCCATTACTAGACCGATATTGGCCAGGTTTGAACTCGTGACCTCGGGTATGGCAGTTTAAGGTCCTGCCACTAGACTATGCCCCAAAGGGTTGAATTGAATTTTATCGTCCTTGGAGACCAAACAGCCTATGGGACCCAATAAAAGAGTGCCGCAGATGTATTACTGCCCAGGTTAAAATACCCCTTTTCCAAAAGCTTTTTGAGGAAAAAATCATAGCACCAATAAGACTGCTGACAAGTTGTACAAATATACAAGGTGAAGCATATATATACTCACGTCAAATGGTTGTCCGGAGGATATCTGAGCCCTCACATCCATGATCTCCTGAAGGTATGATCATAGTGACCGTAGTAAATCCGTGCTCAGTATCATGTATAGCGACTACTCGGGCCTAACCAACAGAGCGTAGCGTGTCCAGATCTAATTATACTTCGAATAGCTTTATAAAGTGTGACATTCATCTTCTGGCTCCCATCTGGCAGCACTGACAAAGCCTTTCCTGACATGGCTCCCCAATCCATCTGCGTGTCTCAATTCAGAGATGGTGGGCACCTGTGCAAATGGAGACGATGAGCCTACGCTTTTTCATGGGCAGATGGGCTCGCAGATAGCGTTGTGAGCCCCGCTCTACCTTGGGATTTATGTGGTGCTGGTAATGTGTTGTTTTGACCTGCTTCATGGCCCTGGGGTCCCAAAGCTTGCTGAAGAAACAAATGCCAACGTAATGCCCCAAGCTATCGCGATCTGCCTCTGTTTCCACTTGTATGCACCTGTGCTCCTGCACATTCCATCTGGCTAGCCACAGAGCTCTCTTGTCCTTCCAGGAGGACTAGGCGCTGCTGTCCCATTGCCATGGTGAATCCAGGTTCCAGAGATATTGACCACCTTCGCAATAAACGATGTGTTGATCAAGGGCTGCCCTCTAAAGAGGCAAGAAACATGTCTCCTATAGTAGAATTTGATATGTGACCATAGACTTCAATCCCAATGCCCGTGCTAAAAAGGCTTTCTGCACCTGCTCCAAGTCATTCTAGGTACCAAGATAACATCACTGGGCTCCAGACTGCAATGCCGTATAGAAGAAGGGGTCCACCAATACCTTGAACAAATATGATTGATGGCCTCAGTCATAGAGTTCTGCTTTGTGTTTGTTGTTCTACATCGCATAGAGCACATTCTAGCCTGGCGTCCCATGCAATTGGATGGAAGTGTCCCAACACAAGAAGGAAACTCCACTCTCAGATACTTGTAGGTGGGTATCACTTCCACGCTTTGACCTCGATAAGTGAATGAAGGATTTCTTGGATGGCGCGAGAAAGAGATGAAGACCACCTTAGCCTTGGTCAGATTGACGAGCATGTCTGTGGCCCCGCAGAATGCGTCCAGGGCATCTAGGCGAGTCTGCATATCCTCCGAAGTGTGAGCTTCCTGGTGATCTAATGCAAAAGTTGAGCCCCGCCACCCCATTGTCAGCAAGCCATCTTTCCAGTTGGTCAACGTAGAGGCCAAATAGTGTTGGGGAGAGAGGGCTCATAGGTAATGAGTGAATGTCCTCCTAGGTGCTAGTGAAACAATGCTCAAATTAAAAGTCCATACAATTTGGCCTTACGGGTGTGATCAACACAACGAACCTCCTACAGGTCGTCAAACATGGCAGCCACTCGATTTGGCCTTATAGGTGTGAATCACGATAATTTTTTTATTTTTAAAAGGGTGCTTGGTAGGGACTATCTCTCTTCTATTCTTTGGAGGGGTGGACTTGATAAGAGCAATCAACATCCCCTTCTTTGAAGGACTAGGCTTGGTAAAATAATACCTCCATATTTTTTCTTGGGTTGGGCTGATATTCATGTGTATAATGAGTAGATAACGATTCCTTTTGTTGAAGGGCTACTTGGTAAAGGCCAGCTTCTTTGAATATTGAAAACTTCATATGGGACAACTGGTGGTCCCTTCCCCGGAGAGTTGGGCTTGAAAAGGTCCCTGGGCTAGGCTTGGTAAAGAGAAGTCAAATTGACTTTAACAAGATTGAAAAATTGTTTTGACTGATTTTATGACAATTGAAGATCTAATTGTTTTGCTTCATATTGAGTCTTGATTTATCGCTACTTCATGAATTGAATTGAATTGGAAAAAACAACTACTAAGAGGGTGTGTCATTCAAATGGTCATTTTCATGGGTAAGGACAAATAGGTGCCGCATCTAGACACTTTATTCCAACTTCCTTACTTATTCCCCAATGGCCTTGATGGAGAAGGACAAGGGGTATTTAGTCCTCAACGAGAACATCTCTAGCACTTCCTTTGGAGAATAGCGAAACACTTTAGAAATAAACCTAGAGACCCAAAGACCTGATAGATAATAGAAACTCAAATAGGTCTCCTTTATCTCTAGATATGGGCAAAACCATGCTAGTTTTGGCACATCGCAAAGTATTCCTTCCTTTTATTTTTTGCAAAATCTATTTAAATTTTTGAAATACATATCAAGAATACATTGTAGATAGACCAAGATATTAGAGTATTTTACCGTCTATTTAATAACGCCGGTCCTTAGACTTGTGGAGTGCTAGCGAGTCCCTTTGACGGGGTCTACGAGCCAAATGGCACTTAGCCATCCTATGGGCTTCATTTTTGTTTTTTTTTTTTTTTTTTTTTAACCCAACACCCTGCTTTTTGATTGGCATCATGGCCATGCAAGGGACATCGCTTTTGAGGCCTTGAGCCACTTTTTTCGGGTTGGGGTTATGTGGTCATGGATACAGCTAAATATTCCCTCTTTTTTGCCCTTGTCTCTGTTGATTTTTGGCATTCCTGGATTTGAAAACTGAAACTCGATCAGGCCATTGTACCGGTTCTTTTGTCTCCGTATATTCTCCACTTTGTCTTGTGGTTATTATCCTACCACTGTTCGAGTATATGCAATTTAATTTATTTTAATTTAGATTTAAAAAGGGGTGGTCCCCCGAGCATCTGGTTACTCGGCCATCCTAGTTTGATCACTAATCAACCAGATCCACACAAAGTAGACATTCTTTTAGAATACTACAAAATAATCCTATATATATTTACATACCAAAATTTACAAAATATTGTATCGACTTCTAAGTCAAATCAACTTCCCTTATCTAATGCTAAACGTTTGGTCCAAAATTTTTCATATAAAAGAATGGTGTCAACTTCTAAGTCGAATCACCTTATCCTATCTCATGGTTAGACCTTTTAGAGCAGAGCAGACCAGACCAGAATTGCAAATTTTTTGGAGCAGACCTGTAGTGTAGATTTTTAGAGCAGACACCAGTTTTTATAGCAGACCGTTTGGAGCAGACCATTTCAGAGCATGCATATTGTAGCACACCAAGACCTAAGTTTTCCTATCTACTTCTTTGGAGTTAGCTTCTTCGCAGACGACTCCCCAGATTTCTTTCGTTTCTCTGGACGATAAAATCTTCTTCTTCTTCTTCTTCTTCTTCTTCTTCTTCTTCTTCTTCTTCTTCTTCTTCTTCTTCTTCTTCTGTACCTCGAGTTAGCAACACCCTACAGACATATTCTAATGGATTTTTCTCACAACAGTTGATGCAAACTTTTGCATGGTCTCCCACTAGCAATACATGTTGATACCTTTAATATTTTTATACATCCCCCGTTTTTTGCAAGAGGTTGAAGCAGCTTATTGCCCTCTGACAACTTCTTCTCTTACTTCCACATTTTTTGTTTCCCATAACGCCCATTTTCCAAGATCCCCATAATATATCCAGCGTTAAACATGTCTTACAGATGGCGCAGGCAATCACAATGTAGACAATGTACTTTACTGCATGTAATACAAGAATTCAGTCCCTTCTCCAAGCACTGACATATAAACACAATGGCATTGCGTTCTCCAGAAACTCATTAAAAGGAACATTAAGATTACCCCGTTTCTTTATAATTTTTCTTCCTTTTCTGCTGCGAATTATCATCATCACCTTGGCTCTCTTCCCCTTATCCATGATCTTCTCACTCTCCTAGCTCATATGAGAAGCTTGCTTGGTCTAAGGAGCGATGGCACCGCCTCACAAGCACCAGTGCACTTTCTCTAGAGGAGGCTATGAACACGGCCATTCTGTTTATATGTAAATTACGGCTTCTGGTTCCCGCGAATTCCTCGTTATGCTGAATTGAATGCAAAAGATCTATTCGTGTCCAAAATGGTAGATTCCATATTCTCCAATGGCAACCATCTCACTTCGCTAGCTTGGAAGCCATTTCTCCTCTTCAACTTGTAATGTAGAAGGGAACTTTATGAAAATGAGAGGTCAGTTGCATAAGAAATAGGTAGTCTATTTTTAGACTACTGGCTTTCTAATCCTTGACTTGGTTATGTCTAGATAATTTAAGTAGCTTAATATTATCTATATATATGTGATATGTTTTATTCATTTTGGACGTCGGTGCCCTGTTTTAGGCTTTTACTTCTTCTCTTCTTTGGTCTTCATGGGTTTTAATAATTTTGATTCTATTTTATCCTACTCTACCATAAGGTCACAATGATATCATGCTGCCTCATTAACTCTTTTCCGGACCTGTGGTGCTTCTTCCTATGGTTTTCTTTGTAATAAATGTGTAGCAAAGTAAATAGTCTATCTTTTTTCCTCCCAAAAAAAAAGTGGGGGGGGGGGGCTTGTAAGTTAGATTTCGACTTATTTCTTTCTTTGAAGGACATCAATTTTCTTATTATAACATGAATAGCCGTATTACATTACAATGTGATGATGATATAGACGTTAATGATCGTTTGGAGATACGTTATAATGTGTGTGATGATCGTATATACATCAACAACCATCACTCCATACGAAAAAATAGTATGAGATAAGGTTCGAAGCTATGACTTTCGTATGCAAGACAAGCCTTCCACTCGTATTAATTCTACATGACTATTCATTTATATTGTATTGTATATGCACATTGTAAACTAAGTCCTATACTTGAGAAGATACCCAAATATTTACATTGCAGAAAAGAGGTCCCTTTGCTAGTATATAAAGGGGTCTTCGGCATGAGGCTTAGTATTCTAGTTCAACGTTAGTCTTGAGCCTTCCAGCTCCTGCTCTTGTGTTCCTACTCATTCTTTAGGCTCATGTGCTTGTATTCATTTGTTGTATCATATATAGACTCAGTCTTTTTGCGTATTCTTTGCATATTTCTTGCATACTTTCTAGTATTTTCTTTTGTTTTGGCATCGGTCCATAACACCTTTGGGCTTCTATTTGTTCTATACTTGTAATCAGTTGTTCTATCATATCACACTCAATCTTTATGCATGTTTCTTGCATATTCTCCAGTAGTTTCTCCCTCTTGTTTTTTCATAGGTTCTTAATAGTTTAAACTGTAATCCATCATCTTGTTCCAATCAGTTCTAAGGCTAGGTCTTATTTCTTTCATCATCACAAAGTAGTATCAGGATAGAGAAGATATTAGAGAACATGATGCAGCGTATAAGTTATTGTGCAATCAAATCCATCTCGAGGTGATCAATTAATGATCCAATTCCTCTCCCAGCTCCAATTCTACATTTTGCCAGCATTTCAAGGCATCACATTTCATGGTGTGCTTTATTCTAGATTCAAGCTTAAATATCGTTTCTATCTCTATATGCCATTGTATTTTGATCTATAGAATGCTCTAGCTCCTCACTCAAGTTACTGTAGTACGATCCTAATTGAAGCTCTATTCCTGTTTCTTATCTTGTTCCAGTCCACGATCCAACTCATGATCCTACTATATCTATACATATACCTCATAATATAGTCGCTCTTGCTCCTCCTCTTACCTCAACTCTTCCTCCTATCACTACTTATTTTCTAGTTCATGTGCATGTCTCTTTTTAGAACAACTCATGTTCCTGACATTGCTCAAGATCCTGCTTCAGTTTGAGATCTTTTCTTAAGGTAAACATAGTCTTTGCTTCTTCTCATGTTCATGGCCCTGCTAAATATACATTTTTTTTTACCTTGCTCCAATATTAGATCTTGTTCTGAGTTTTTCTCTATCCTCTATATCTTTTATGTTCCAAATCTAGTTTTAGAGTTAGACTTAGACTTTTCGTAAACTCCAGTGCTGCATCTATTCCTATTCTTCAAGTATAGTCTTTGCTCTAGACCCTCAGTCCCCCCCCCCCCCCCCCCCCCCCCAAAAAAAAAAAAAAAAAAAAAAATCAAAGTCTGGCTCTTGAGCTTGATTATGTTTCTCTTATGACTTTAGAATAGGCTTTGTCGATATTGATTCTAGTATCAGGTTCTACAAATAAAGGCCCAACTCATATTTATCATGCTGCAAGACTCCATGTGATCTAGCCTCTCTATCCCCCCCCCCTTTTTTTTTTTTTCGTTTCTGATCTTGTTTTAGTGTTAGATTTTATGTGTAGTCCTTTCTCTATTCCTATTCTTGTTGTAGTCGTTATACTCTACATCCGTCGAACTCTAGTTATGGATCTTGGTGAAGTCAACATTCTCGCCTCATCTCAGTGGACAGCAAGGTCTTTATGTTATCTTTTGATATGGAGAGGCTATCTTTGATCTCATTTGTCACTCTCGAGTTGTTTGTAAATAGGTACAATGTTCTCTTGCATCATTGATTACAATACATATACGTCAAGTAAATACACAGAAATCTGAAGAAGATAAGTAATTAGACCTGTAAACGATAATGATATGATCAAATGTGGCATCCTGTATGATTGTCTTTTGAAAGAGGTCCTTTAAGCTAGAAAACCACCGATACAATTTATTACTTAAAACAACAATAACAACATCAGAATGTCAATCAGAATGTCAATCAAAATGACAATAAGCAGATCCTAAAACATCTCTCTAATATAATTTCTCTACCCTATATAAAATGTGTAATGTACTCAAATCAAAAGAAGTTAACTTAACTAATGTTTCGATTCAATTCAATTCATATGAAGAGAAAGATGATGTCAAGATTCATCAATTAATATACCATGTTTATTTCCAAAGGGATTTAATTTAGCTAATGATTAGAAGAGAAAGACGATGTCAAGATAACAATTGACATCATTTTTCCAATTTTCACACTGAAGTTAGCTAATACGTGAAGACATCAATTGTCATATCATTTCTTATATTTGAACCTTAACTTAGCTAGTGCTTCCACCAGCATGGAAAATTTTTGAGCAGGCCTCAAATTTGCAATGGTTTAGGACGTGTAGTCTTAGACTTTTGCCACCAAATCTTTGGATCTAAGGTAATTTGGGTTTGTATTTCGGAAATAGGGTTTAGGTTGGCAATGGTTGTCTTGTTTTTGCATTTTCTTTCTAGTTCAGGTATGCAGGTACGTGCGGCGTTATTTCTATGTTCTAGAATGGCCCAGAGATTCCTGAGAACAAAAATATTTTTTGCAGTATCTATTTTTCGACTAGTTCCTGCATCTCGAGGTGTAGATGCGGTAACTTTTAGTAGCTCCAATGGTTATGAGTTACTTCAAATTCCAGTTCATTCTTTGCACATTAAATATCCTCCTCTTTGATGAAGGATATTGGTTTTGCATCAAGACCCCACGATCTAGCAATGCTGAAATAGTCCTTTAAGATCCTGAGACGACTCTAAAATTGCACAATCTATATTACAGATTATTAGCACAACCTGCATGCTATTAGCACAATCTGCAATAGGCATGTGTTCCCTCCTTGCAGGTCAGGCAAGGAACACAAATTCCAGACATTAATGATCCAGTGTACCCATTCTAGTGTCCCCCCCTCCCCCATTTTTTTTTTTTTTTTTTTTTTTTTGAAGGACGTCAGACTTTATTAAATCAAAGAGCCAAGTACAAGTATAAATGCAAAGACAGGAATAAAATCTCAGCGGATAAAAAAGACCCGCCGAGTGAAGCAAGCTGCCTAAGCAGAAGAGCGCATATCCAAATATTTCTCAAAGATCTAGTGTGTCTTATACTTGTAGCAACTGTTATGAGCAACAACTTGTATTCCCTTTCTTGCGCCTTATCGAATCTTACCCTTTATGCAGAGGAGCAAAATTGGGTAAAAACTATGGTAGAGGAAGATGAAGAATCATAAGAATACAACTCTGAGTTTTTGGTTTTTCTATACTTCAAGGTATACTTTCATTTTCTTGCCTAGTGAACTTCATCCAGGTTTGATTCCTTTTCATAGGGGGCTTTTCGAACCATTATGTATGGCGTATTTAGCTTTTAGTACTCATGTTTGACGTGTAGTTAAATCAACATTGAATTTGGCCACTTGGTTTAGATTTACAACTGTATTTTTGTAACCTTGGTATTTTCAAATCAGATTTCCCAACATAATAGTCAGGATTATAGGCTTTTAGGCATATGTGCTCTCGATCGAATGGCCAGACTTAACCATTATCCAGATTTAGCCATTAAAGAGGGAGCTGGTATCAAGATTTATAAGAAGTCACACCCGAGTTCACGGGTTCAAATCTGGCTAATATCGGTCTAGTAATGGGGACCTTAAACTTCTATTGTCTCGAGGTCACGGGTTCAAGTATGATCAATTGGTCTTGTGGTAGAGACCTTAAACCTGCCATATGTAATGTATAATCACATGCAAAGCAGCTTCTAGCGTAGAATCGGAATGATCACGCCTAGGGGTGCATTGGCTTCTATGTGGTATATAGAATAAAGTAAAGTAGAATGTAATCATGATGTGATGATGAATCTGACGTCCGTCAATTAAAAAAAAAAAAGTTTTATAAGAAGTCAAGTCATATTGCATATGACCTTATTATTGAAGGATGGAGGGTCAATAAAGAGAATGAGGAAACAAATGGCATATTGCATCTATAATACCATATATCCAATGCAAAAGATATCCAACGTTCTTCAGGTATGGAAAGATGTAGATTAAAATAGACTAGACTCAACATAATTTCTCAAATAACATAGGGGCAGATGGATGGGTAGTACGATATTGTGTACACTTTAAAGATAAGAGGATATAAACGATATGAAAAAACATATGACCTTAAGTAGAAAGAGATTGCAAATCTTGAGAGAGAAGGCCTTTCATGGTGACCTTGACTTAATTGCAAGCAATATGCCAAGGGGGATCACTGAATATAGAAAATTCACAAATTTCTACCAAGCCAAACACTATAGCAGATAAGGATAAATGTAAAATCCTGGAGATTTGGGGGGGACGGGATGGGGATAGGGATGGGAAGCAGTGGGAAAAGAGAGAAAAACTTCTTCATAGCAAGAAATGCGATGGCTGCAGAGGATGGATGATGAGAGAACTAGGTTCTAGTGTGCACGTGAACACTGTGAATTACTCAAGAAGGGTATGTTGGTGTGTGGTACTGCCATAGGGTGCATTGTTGATCCTGGCAGTAAGTTACACCATCCTACACATATGAGAGGGTATGACTATAATTTAAATGACCTATTTAAATATTAAGCCAAAGGTATACTTTTGATGAGAAAATTGAGACCAACTATTAGGAGAACACCTTGAGATACCTGCCATCATGCTTATGCATGCATGCATGTAGACTCTTGGCACCTCCTTATGCCACTTGTCCCTTACACCTCTAACCCTTAGGTTTAATGGTCCTATATGACATAGGGAGCAACATATGTATATAACATATGACGTATGACCTAGGGCCTAAACTATGTTCGTAACAATACTGATGGCCTATGAGTGTTCCTCCCTTGCCCAAAACTGAGGAAACGTATTTGGATTCAGTATCTTCAAATTGGTTCTTCATCATTAGTCCCCTATTTTGGAGTAAGTACATCGTGCATCAAACTCTTAATCCTATGGCGGCTTCTTGTGCTTACACAGTTAGATGAGATATGTACATTCTGTAATTTTTGTTGGGTTGCCCGAAGGGCAAACCTTGGCTTTGAGGGTTGGGTGGAGGAATCTTTCAATCCCATCCGTCCGATTGTGAATCGGATGGCCTATATCTTTTGGGCATCCGCGTTAGGAGGCGTGAAGCAATCGCTATGATCTCCGTTGATTTTCGTTAGGATGTCGTTACAGAGGGATCTGACCGTCGAGTTGGTTGGTTGCTTGGGTCCAACACATATGTAAAAGTTTTATGTTATAGATGGGTTTCGAACCAATGATATTTAGTTACAAGTCATTGACTCTTTTAAATGCACTATCGCCATAATCATAAAAATATACTAATCGTCTTCATCTATGTTTGCCAAGTGCCATTCATGAATGCTAAGTGGCGTCTCCATTGATTTTCGTTAGGATGTCATTACAATGGGATTTGGCCGTCGAGTTGGTTGCTTGCCTGGGTCCAACACATATGCAAAAGTTTCATGTTATAGATGGGTTTTGAACCAATGATATTTAGTTACAAGTCATTGAC
>JAANSK020267638.1:0-11870 GCA_011763485.2 Isoetes engelmannii
ACTAGTGGTGCGAATGTAAATTCGGTTAAAAACCATAATTTAACTTAACTTAACCGCTGGTCCGAATGTACCCTAAGAAACCTAGTTTTAGTTTTTTGGGCATTACATACAACCCTGGGAATGGTAGTGAAGTACTAGGTAATTGCCCTGAGGAAGGTCATTCAGCCCTGTAAAGACTCTGGCGGCACCGCCAGACTTGGCGGCGCACTCGTGGGTACTAGATAATTGCCCTGAGGAGGGTCATTCCGCCCTGTAACGGTTCTGGCGGCTCCGTCGGACGAGGCGGCGCATGAGCTGCCGGAGCCTTTACTGGCGGAATGCCCAAGTCCGGGCAATTACGGAACGTCATAATTGTTTGCTAAAGTTACAAACAATAGGAGGGTGCCACGCGGATTTGGCTATGGCGAAAAAGTCATATACAACTATGGTTGGCTCGAGTTGTAGCTATAGTGGTTTTAGCTTGGCAGTTATGGCCAAGATGAAGATCAAAGATGGCTCACGATCTTTTTTAGCTCTCAAAACTTGGTGCAGCTGAAGTTTGGCTCCTCATCAACATTTTTCAAAAAGGATTAAAAACTTTAAAAGAATGCCCACGGATCCTTGCCCTCTTGGCTTGCTTCTGGCTTGACATCTCCATTTGGACCGATTCTAATCCTGAAAGTCGGATTTCTGACTAAGAAGAAAGCTCTGCACCTATATGAAGCCTGCCAGAATTAAAAAAAAAAAGACAAACAGAGCAAGGAATAAAGCTTGAAAAAGGGTTGGGCTATTACGCCTGTCTGCTTCGATCCTCCTAAGATCCTAACTGCAAAGCTTTTGAAGCAAAAACCATGGCAGAAGTCCGGTGGCAGAAGCCCGATGCATATCTGAGATGGAGAAACAGAGTGCTCAAGAATCGGCTTGGAAATCGATTGTCTCCCTCTCAGCACGAGACGAGAATTAGGCAATACAAAGGGAATCGCCACCTTATGCTGCGATCCCCCCCCCCCAAGACAGTTAGGTCCTGTGCTATGCCACTGGGCGATGGCTATGGCGGAAAGGAAAGACCACTCTATCTATGCTGTGCTCGAGAAGCAGAGTTTAGCTGCGCCGCTCCGCAAATAGCGGAAAAAGGATTATGCTTTAGAAAATTAGCCTAAAAATACAGTAAGTTTTAGCAAGCATGTATTAAGGAGATGAACATATGCAGAATATTTTAAGTAGATGGTGGAGATAGCATGGAAGATGTATTTGAGGGCTGCGATCCTTTTGAGCTAAGAGAAAAAAAGGATTCCATTCCCAAGGTTCTATATTCAGTTTTAGTCGACTAGGCCTTCATTTGAAGGATAAATTGATGATGAGCATGGATTTCGTAGGAACTGCATAACGGCACGGATGGATAACGACATACAACCCATAGCATACATCTGAGAAAGGGCTGATTAGAATAGCCGGAAGCTTGTGTAGAATTGAACGAGGCCTTGAAGGAGGATCATTGCAATCTGATAGCATGACCTTGATTACATACTAAGGGGGGTTTCCCATGAACGGATCTAAACCTAGAATAGTCTGGAGCAAGGTTTTTGGGTCCCTATGAATCAGAAGACCTCAAGGTTTTTGATGGCAACATCTCAGCCCATTGATGCACAAGACTAAAACTTGAGCCGATGGATCAAATTCAGGTCCAAGACCTTAGTAGAAAGTAATAGAGATGGATTAATTTTTGTGGAGGTCCAAGACCTGAGCCCCAGAAATCAAATCTCCAGAAAACCTGGAGGTTTCGCATCCATGAGAAACCCCCCTATTCCAGAACTGCTTTCTTTCTTCTTCATTCCCGTAAAGGTTGGCTTTTAATGCGTCTGCTTGCTTTCCTTGTTTTGGAGTCTATTTTCTTTCCCATTCGAAGAAACAAGGGAGAGGAAATTACGCCAGATTACAGGCGTTTTTAAAACCTGTAATTGGCATGTGCCTACGTGGCCTGTGCCTGTGCCTACGTGGCAAGGCTATAATTTCTCCTCTATTTTTTCGTAGGTTAATGTTAAAGGGCAGGCCATTTCACGGGGTGTAGACCTGGCTCGCCGTACGGGCTCGCCAAGCCCTTACTCTGTGAAGTGGCCTGCCCCTTAACATTATCCCTATCATAAGGGCAACCCGTTGTGCGGCGGCACCTTGTTATTTATTAAGGTGGCGCGACATAAAAATATACTTCCTTCCTTCCTTCTTTCCTATTGTGTAGAATTAATTTAGGTGGATGTTTTAGCGCAGTGGTTCAGTTCGGGAAAGAGACCAAGCCAAGGCCGCCGCGATTGGAGGATGTGAATGGACCATTCAGGTTTATTGGGGAACTGCCACGTAGCATTGCCATCTGTACCATAATTTTATTTTAGATAAGACGATATTTACTTTGTTAATTTGCATTATCGAGATGCGGGCAATTTCCCTCCTTTCGGAGATACAAACTGTCGTGCCCTTTTCAATGCTATGGCGATGGCGGAATTTGCATGCGGGGTAAGATGGAAGGTCTCCATCCGCCACCCCACCAACCCAATAGCAGCAACACGGCCATTACTCATGAAAATCCCAATTCCGACAATCCAACAAACAGCCCTTGTTTTGACATATCCGAGTTTTTGGGTACGCCTCACAGAGATGGTGGAGTGTCGGATGAAGTCTTTTCCAATCTCTCCGGCCTAAATGTATCGCCTTCAGCCTTTGGCATGCTTGCTCCCCTTCCGCCTTTGCCGTGTCCAATTCTTAAAGGAGATGGTATTACACATGAAACAGATTTCAGCTCATTGCTTGTTTGCCCAAAGACGGAGGAGAGCGAGGCATTGGTCAGTTTTGGTGAAATGGATCATGTAAGGGACTCTTTTACTCTCGTAGGCGCTTTTTCTGATAACTTGATCAACAGTTCTATCTCGCCATTGGCTATGTTGTACCCTCCTTCGGAAGGCTCCATGAATTACATGCATGGCAATATGTTTGGCACACATGGGTCCTTTTTGGAAGGAGACTCTGTTGGGATTTTAGAAGACCACATGTCAGGGAGTCTGTCTGTTCCCAATGTGTCGTTTGGTAGCAACCCTTGTGAATGGACTATGCAATATGAAGAAGTATCAAACCAGACCATTCCAGTACAGCAAAATGCCCCGCAGTGCGATTCATGTCAGGTTCTGCGATGCATCATCCATTCAAATGGTGCACATTTTAACTCCAAGAAGATGTTTTATTCAAGGGAATGTTTGTTGCATGTAACAATGTTTGTAATTAATGTGCAATGATCAAACTTGAACTATATAATAACGCAGAATCAACAACGAAGATGATATTAACTATACTTAAGCAGCGTCTATTTATGCTTTTCAGTCAATGTAACTATGTAATTGACTTCTAACAAGGATTATGGGCACCAGGGGTTCAAGACACAAAGCTTGAGATTCATGGCTGTGATAACATAAGCTACCATGCAGTACTTCACACCCGGTTTTGTATTGATGATGGATTTCCAACAGCATTGGAGCAGCAAATGGTTGAGTAAGCCTGATTTCCTGCAGCTTGTTCATATTATTCCTATTTGCATACTGAATCCTTGGTTTTGGAAACCTCTTCATTCTAATCTAGGTTCAAACTAACATTGGTCAAGATGCAAATATTTCAAGGCTGTGATGCAAGCTTTATATAATCTGTGTTACCGTGATTTTATCACAAACCTTCCCAAGTAAATGTAACTTTTGTGGGACATGGCAGGTTTCCAGTGGGAAATGCAGAATATGTCAGGCAATTCCTGCTGCAGTACAGCCTCCTGCGGAGAAAGGAAGGCTTTGTGCTTCGGCATGACACTCTTTCAACTGGTGTAGATGCAGGACCCGGTTTCGGCCTTGTGCCAGACCGTGTATTAAACACATCTACGGCTTACTTTACAAAGCAAATGGGTTACAATCCATTTCCTTGGGATGGGATTTCCTTTTAATCGGTCATTAAAATGGAAAATGTAATCAAGCTTCTCTGACCTAAGTTGAGATGCCCAACTTAACATTTAGAAGGTATGAACGGCATTTGAGGATGTCTTTTCTTTGTAGGGTCCCATAAATCAGTACCAAGAAAACCGCTGCATTAGAATATGGACCAACGTTTATTATCAGTGTTTATTTAACCACTATATGCTTAGCATACAAACTATTTTTAGGTTGGGATGATTTTTCATGTTTCGTGCAGTTTGTGAACTTGAGCCTGTTCTTGCTTCTAGGTTGTGATTTGTCCAACAATGCCTGTATGCATGGAAACCCGATGATGAGTCAAGGCAAACTACTACATGGAGAGAACCAGGACAATGCAGAACCCTCTACAGCGCCACCAAAACCACCCAAAAGCAATGCTGCTGCACAGGTTTGCATTTCCATGTCTTTGTCATATTGGACTTTTAAGAATAGAAGCACCAGCATTATTCAGTGTTATGTACAGAAGTAACAAGATAAGTATATAATGGTTTACTTTTGGTGGTGGAATTGAACCCATGCAGCTCGTGACTGCTTATGGTGAATTGCCATAGAGCTCTCATGCAGATGCATGGTGAATAATCATGCAGCTTGATGGCGAACCTGCCCTGGGCAGAGCATGAGCTTCGCTGTTTGGGAGTTCTGCATTTTCATCTAAAAAGAGGACCACAGATCACTTATATTTAGGAGGCCATCATTTGTAAGAGCTGTTAAGCACTTCTCTGTCACATTCATTATAATTACATGTCTGCCTTGGTTTAGGGTTTTCCATCAATGACGTTTACTCCTGTTAGCCTTGTGAAGAAAGATATCTATTAAATTTATTCTGCTTGCAGAGAGAAAGAACAGGGAAGTTAAAAATGTCAGATTTGGCACAGCATTTTCATCTCCCAATTAATGCTGCAGCCAAAGAGTTAGGAATTTGTCCCACAGTTTTGAAAAAAATTTGTCGTCGAAATGGCATGCGCAGGTGGCCTCATCGGAAGGTTTGTGCGGCACAGTTACTTCTTAGTTTAATGTTAAGATATAATCTTACTACAAAAATCATGTTAAGATATAATCTTACTACAAAAATCTGCTTCCAACCATATTTCTTGCTTATGGTCTTGCATAATGAGCAGATAAAAAGCATAGAGAGAATCATTGCAACTTTGGAGCAAACCATTGCAGAGGGTGCGGGTCAGGGAGATGAGGGTATACGCATGGAAATAGCAATGCTCAGGAATGAACGTGCACAGCTTTGTGCAGGCCTTTTGGGTCAGAATTAAGAGAGCCACAAAAGAATGCTCAAGGCAAGTGCTATGTTCGATGTATATATACTATCCAACTAATTCTTTACGGAAGCTACGCGAGATAATTTTACGGTTACAGGTTACTGATTGTACAGCCATAGCAAATGGTCATTAGAAGCTCATATATATAGATATTTCGTATCTTGTACAGAGAGAGGACAATTTTGAGCCTTTAAAAAATGAAATTCATTATGTATCCTATACATTATTTTTGACTGAGTCGTGGGTTCTAAGAACCCACATACATTTTCCAGGGCCTGATTTGTAAATTGGTTGGCCAAGGCTTTTGCAATGATTACAGAAGTCTTAATAAAGTTTTCTATATTTTCTCTGACCCGGTTGGGATCCAGTATTGTCTTGTTTTTAACTGGTGGTTCCACAAATTTTACTAGTTTATTTTTCTTAATTGGTTAAAGCAAAAAGTAGAGAAGTAAGAAATAATGCCAACCTCATGCTTATAGCACGTCTTTATAATTCTAATTGAAAATTTAGGCTGATTCCAGCCTTTTGAAATTTATAAATCATCTTTTCATACAAATTTGAATTTGAATAACTGGAAGAGCATTTTGTCTTCACATGTTGGTGTGTATGGCATACTGAGGCAGTTAACTGCCCACTTCCATATTAAGACTTACCAGATTTGCTGATCAGGAATGCGTGGCTCTTTATCACCTGGAAATGATGAGTATAGGAGGATGGAAATAATTCTTTTCTTCATGATAAGAAGAGTAATAATGAATGAAAATCTGACCTCTCTGCCTCAGGGACAAAGCGGCTCTAGAGAGTTTCCAGCAAAACAAACATCACATCATACTTTGTCCGGCTGCTACATAAAATCTCGAATTGCATTAGTTTCAAGTATCTTAAATTTAAACCAAATTTACAGCTAGCTATGTTCAGATCCTACTTGTATTATTTAGATCTTCCTTTTCTTCTTGCTTGCGTCTTGGTTGTTGAACAGGGCTTCTGCTATAGCACATTAACAGTGCATCTTGAGTATTATTCCAGTATATGATGGAGGAATCTTCACGTCAATGTTCAAATAGCTTAGTCCAAGACATTCATGTACTTTTTCTAATGTGGGATCTTACTATATACTTCAATCTTCTGAGTTTACTGCATGCCTGCATAGTAATAAACCCAGAATGAAGCAGGCAAGGCCACTGTAGGTGCAACTGTGCACTCTGAAACAACACAATCAAGGAGTCAGTGAGCACCCCTGTTTGCCAGATACCTGGATTCTAGCAAAACACCTCTGGATTCATAAAATCTAGCTAAGACTTCAATGGTTCAGACCTCCTGGATTGGAATTTTTGGATCAACGGTAGAAAAATGCAGGAAGAACGGAAGTGAAGCTGTGTCTAGGGATCTTATGTCGTCCGGACAATGACCTGGGAGGCCATCTTCTCCTCCAACACCAGGTTTGGAACATCAAGGTATGCCATTTTTTGCTAGTTGGTGTTAGCAGTTAGGTTGTTCTATGATAACGTCACACTGCTGATGTGGCATGATGGATGACATGGCATACTTATATAAGCCATAGTCATGTCTTATTCTAGGTAGGGAGCATACTTGTGCCTCGTGAGTTAGCTAGAGTCATCTGGGCACCTGCCTTGCATTTTGTATCTCTTCCTTCATATCCATGTATGATCCAAAATGTCAACATGGTATCAGAGCTCACCATGGAGTGGGGATTAGTGCAAATTTTGTCATGGCAGAATGTTCTTGAGGATTCACAAGCAGTAGTGGATCTGCATTGGTGTTCTTTTGAACCAAATCGTGCTCTGATCTGCAAATGACTTGAAGAGATTTTGCAGATTGCAAGATCATCTGACTAGAGGCTGTTTCTGCTAAAATCCTAAGAGATTTCAGGCAAGATCTGTGATGGTTTCTTGCTAGACGGGCTCTCATCCTGGTGAGAATTTCTTATCTGATTGTTCTTGAAGATTCTTGCCACTCTAGAGGGGATTATCATTGAGGGGTTATGGCTTTCCTATACTCATTGGAAATTCTTACACATGATCTTCTCATTTCGAGATTCATATTGGTCTCAGTCGTTTGTCTAAAGTCCTGAAACCTGCTTAAAATCCTGTCACTCCAGAGGACAAGGAGAAAGATTTAACAGCTCTTACTGTTCTTAAGGCTACAGTTTCAGATGATTTCAAGGGAGATCTCAGAACTATTAAGACATTTCAGCATGATTTGGAGTTTGTACAGCAAAATTCTATTCAGAAAGGAGCTATACAACAGGTTAATATCTAAAAGCAAATGCATAATCTCAAACTTCAGGACTGTGCAAGTATGAGAGAGTATTTTGGTCAGCTGAAGACTCTAAGGGACAGGTACTTTGGTGCTGGTGGAAAATCGATGATGCTACTCCTATTATCATTATCCATGCTTTCAATGGTTTGTCTAAAGAATATAGGTACATTACTAATTACTATGAGCTGAAGGAACGTATTAAGCTTACGTTTAATCAGATGCAGCATCAACTTATGGAGGCAGAAATTAGGTACAAAATGGACGATCACATGGAAGCAGTAAACTAATCTAAGGTACTGAATTGTAGCCAAAAGTATGTTGTACAATGTTTTCAGAAACAAGCTCTCAAGGCAGAAGCTAAAATCTTGAAACTGCAGGCAATGTTAAAGCAGCGAGATTTAGCACTTACAGCAGCTAATCGTCATATTGATTTCTTATTACAAGTTAATCAAGATACAAAGCAGTCTCTAGAAAAAGTTATGCAATAGTTGCAGCATTCTCTGGGTACATCTATAGTGCTGGAAAAAGACTTGAAGGTAGCAAATGCAAAGGTAGAGCTATCTTCTTCATTCGAAAAGGAGAGACTTTTTTTTGAGGATACAGTTGACGCTTATGAACTGAAAATACATGATTTAGAAACAGACCTTACCTTAGTATTTGCCAAAGCTGAAGCTGCTGCCGAACAGGCAGCTAATTTGAAGATTGCACTTCAACACGTTTAAACAGATGTCTACAAACAAGGCTCAGGATTACAAATCCGAGTGGATTGAATGTGAAAATATAGAACTGGAATTTTCAGGAGAAAGGGAAGTCCAATCTTTCTTAGATCCTCAAAAAAATGCAAAGAGAAATGCAGAACCTACCTCGTATACTCTCGAGCAGGTGTTCAGCAGGAATTTAATTTGGAGGACCAAGCTAAAGAAGAAGCCACACAATCACAAGAGCAGTCTGAGAAGGAGGCTGAGATTCTAAAATTCGGAATGTCTCAGTGTGCTTGGTTTTGGTTTCAGATTTCTGTATCACAATCTTGTGTTCGATCTTATGTTGCCAACGACAGAAACTGGTATAGGGAAGAAAGAATGGTTCAACTCTCATGTTTTTTGGCACTATAGGTCAATTTTCTCTATATGCTGAAGCATATATTTTCAGCAGTGTTTGTCAGGAGGATGTTAGCAATTAGGTTGCTCTACGATGATGTCGCACTGCTGATGTGGCATGATGGATGACATGGCATACCTATATAAGCCATAGTCATGTCTTATTCTAGGTAGGAAGCATACTTGCGAGTCGTGAGTTACCTAGGGGCGCCTGCCTTGCATGTATCTCTTCCTCCATATCCATGCATGATCCAAAATGTCAACAGTTGGATTGGTTCTTTCATTACATTTTGGCCCTGCTTTCTTGTAATGCTTTTGAGATCTATCATGGACTGCCAAGTCCTCAATATCCAGAGACTTTAGGTGAAACACAATGTCATATCGGAGCTTCTAATCAATACTGTGGTTACAATAGTTATTTAAAATAGTAAAATTCAGTATCACTGTCGGACTGAGGCTGAGTCTTCTGTGTTTTCCTTTATTCTTTAAGGCTAGTTCTCAGTGCAGGCTGCTGCAAAAAATACCAAGCTCTGTAAGAAAATATATCTATATTTTGGTGTGCAGTACAAATGTTTTAGATCCTCGGATAACATATTTCGAAAGAGCAATGTCTTTTTAGAGGAATAAGTTTCTGCTATGGCAGTAACATTTCATGGCTATAAATCAATTTCAAAAGAAAGTTGGCTAGACATGTTAGCATTGCTGGAAAATTTAGTCTAGCTCAAACTTCCAGTAAGGCTCCTTTCTACAGGCTCTTGTATCCTGCTGCCTCTGATGTTGCATTCCTCCTGCAGTTGTTATCTCCCACGGTTCTGAAGTATTACTTCCAATTGGGTCCTACAAGAAACGACCACTTAAGAGATAAACATGTCTAAGATTTTCTATTTGATATAATTCATTGTTGATACTTGCTTGTATGAACTTCAGGTTCTTGAGCTTTATGTTACAATTGCCTCCTTTGAAAAGAACTGACTCTCATATCACAATTGGAGCTTGTTCATATATCCACTCAGCAAGATCCTTCCAAGCTTGAGCGCTGTTTGTTGAGATATTGACAGCAAAATGCTGGTATCTAGACATTCACTAGTCTAGCTTTTCTGTCTTATCGAAATGACCTCTACTTTCAGTAAATTGATGATGGCCTTTAATAGTTAGTCTAGTCTTTCCTTCATCTCATAAAAATGCTCTCTATTTGTACTAGGCTTGTTAACTTCTCAAAATAATCGCATAACTGTGCATTTCGAGACATGTTAAAAGGTATGATTATCTTGAGACACTTTGTACGGTTTTCTTGGTTGACTTGTCTGATGTTTATTGTGTTCAATGAGATATGTAATGCTTACACAGCCTTAATATTTGGAAAGGGATGGTTAGGCATTGTTGATTTGATGATCCTCGCAATTGGATTATACTTTGGAGCAAACTTGGCAAACAAGTGCATATTACGTAGACACTAGAAACTTGGACATTATTGGAAGATTAATGATGGAAGACTAGAAACTTGGACATTATTGGAAGATTAATGATGGAAGACTAGAAACTTGGACATTATTGGACGATTACTGATGGAAGACTAAGTGACGACGGCTTTTTAGCACCACTTTGCTCAACTTTGAATTAGAAAACATTTTTCTTAGCACTACTTTGTTCATCTTTGAATTAGAAAACATGGAATGAGAATTTTTTCATCATCGTTTTCGAGCTTGGTATACAACAGAGCTCAACAAATACGACCCTAGACGTGTTGAAGGTCTCGATGAGATTAGTCAGTGGATTTGTCAACTCGTTTCATGAACCGGAATTATATTCTGGTCATGCTCATACTCTAGGTTCTGAATGTGAGAAACTTTAGCTCAAATTTCTCTGCTTGCTGTTCTGCATTACGTTTCTATAAAAGGAGGATAATTTTGTATGCCCTAGGTATAAAAAGCATACTAACCTAGATGATCCGAGCTCCAGGTATTGTGCTAAATGGGACTAGAGCCAATATTTCCATAGAGGTGTTACCGATGGAGTCTCCTTGGAATTGTTTTCGTAATTTTTGTTGTTTCATTATTTTTGTAAAATCCACATGCACCTTCTTAGGTTGGAAAATCCAGAATCTACTCATGCACACAACATTACGACCTTATACTTGTATTATAGTAACATCAAGTCTCATATTTTAAGAGTTACACTATTTCAAAGTTACACAAATTCCCCGACTAGGAGTGAGTCGACGAAGAGAAATGTTCGTGGTTGCCTTGCGATAAATTTCTTGTATAATTAGTTGAAGGCACAATCTGCCGAGCCCACTGAGATCAATCAACAAGTATGGTAGCCTAGGACTATGTTTGCCGTCTTGTAGAAGACCCTTGTACTTGATTTTTCAAAATCTGCTCCTTTAAAAGCCACAGTTCTTGACACATCTTTTCAAAACTAGGGCGCTTATTTGGCTCATATCTGGCTTATCCCAACATTGTTCAAGCAGTTTATGAAGAGCAAAATCAGTGGACGTAGGTAAGGTAGGGGTGAGGATAATGTTACCCTGGTTTCGGTGATCCCGGAGGTGTTAATTCCGACCTCCGGAATCACCTTTGTTTTTCGACGGAGTTCGTTCGGGGAGCCCCCGTTATATCGTACTGACACATGTCAGTACGCCTGCACAAATCTCGGTCGTCCGTCATTTCGCCGCATCCTGGCCGTCAGCCGGACTACTGTCCTCCGGTATCACCATCAAAAAGTGACGGGCGTTTCCGGGCTCCGGGATCACCACCCTGGCGATTCCGAAGAACGGGATCACCATGTCCCCGGCTGATAACGGAGAAGTTATCAGCCCTTCGGACATCCCGTACTCCGGGATCCCCAAGGCCAGGCATCGGCGATACCGACCGCCGGAATCACCACCGCGACTGGCCGATATCGGAGGGCGTTGTCGGCCCGGTGATCCCCCCCTCCGGGATCGCCGTAGAGGAGCCTGGGGCAACCGCCCTCCGAGATCCCCTCGGTCGGGCTGATACAGGAACCGATATCGGCCAAGAAAGAGTTCCCGGCCTCCGGGATTACCAACAAATCTGGTTCGCCCGCGCGACGTTGAAAAATCACGGCTGTTCGCGGAGTAACCGACCTCCGGTATCATCCCAACTGTATTCTGGACGAACATTTGCCGTCCACGTGTGGTCATCCTATCCATCTTTTTGAATTAGTGTCGGACAGAGGCTTATGCGCCAAGCTTCCTCGACCGAGCCTTATGCGCCAAGCTTCAG
>JAANSK020267649.1:0-11869 GCA_011763485.2 Isoetes engelmannii
CATCTTGTATTTAGAGCTCATCGGATTTTAAAGAGGGTTCTAGCTATAATGAAGATTGTGCTTGATTGCATATTGTCGTTCTTGGAGTTTCAGATTTGACAAGTTATGTGGCTCCAGCTATCTCAAGGTCATAAAGTCTGCTTCATTCCAGGATGGGACTGTCATGGACTACCAATACAGCTCAAAGGTGAAGTCTTTTGTTCTCTGTCCTTTTTCTCCTAAAACCAAACTTACATATCTTTATAGCTTTTTATGGTGTCTTTCTGGAATATATTTTACATGTCATACTTTTGTGCTGGGTTGTGTATTTTTTGCAGCTTTTATCTTTGTTGTTCAAACATCTTCAACTTTTTCTTCCTTAAGGTGTCTTGTCCATAAGTATTGCAAACAGAGGTAGTATTGTTCTTTCCTGTAACAAACAGAGGTAGATCTTTCTTTACTGAGAGGAGCACCCTTTGCTTATATAAAATGGAAAAAGTCTCTTTTCAACATAATATCGTGAACCATGCTACAAGGTAGATCTAAATGCTAGCTTTGCTAGACTGGAGCACCTGCTACATCAAATAGAAACGGTAAAATTTAGACTACTACTATCCATGTTGGAACATGTCTGCTCTGTCTGGATCTCTGTTGACAGTTGTGGCATTCTTGGTCCAATTACTGACCCAAAAATCTATGTTGAAGTATTTAGAATGTGTGTTTGAGCAGAAGCAAGCTCATGTAGCCAAGGCATAGCTAGTTCATACATTCACAACTCACATCTGCTACTAGCCGTAATGGCATGATTACGCCAATAGTTTTAGGGTATAAGCGCGCTATTGGGGGACAGAAAAGCATGTCGCGATATAGGGTGCTTTGTGGGTGCTTAGGGTGTTTTTTTAAAATTTGATTACGTCTGTTTTGATGGGTAGTTACGCTTTTTAAAATTTGGTTACGCTTTTTTAAAATTTGATTACGCCTGTTTTGATGGGTAGTTACGCTTTTTTAAAATTTGCTACGCCTGTTTTGGCGGAAACCCTCTGGTTACGCCTGTTTTGACGGGTAGTTACACTTTTTTTGAAATTTGGTTATCCCTGTTTTGGCGGGAACCCTCTCAGTGACGGGGAATCTTGCCTTCAGCCCGTCAAACCGTCAAAGAAAGTACACCCTCCGTGCCAACCCAAAGCAGGGTGCTTGGGGGGTGCTTTCATTTCGCGAAATTGTCCCCCAATAGCGCGCTTATACCCTTTACCTTTGTATCAAAGCTTGTGAATTTGCATTGCAATTCTAGAGCCGATGGATGCTGAAGCCAAGTCTTTATTATGACTCTGAAATTATATGGTCTGCAATCATCAGATAATTTGTTTTATGTGTACGCGTATGCAGCATTGCAGTATTTTGGCTGATTGGTTCAATCCATATCTTACACACGGGCAGATGCTTTGAATCTTCAGGACCTAAGGTATTTGACTGGTTCTTGTAGGACATACAAAATAATCCTTTATCTATAAATTCCTCTCAAGTCCAATGATGTTTGTGATGATCGTTTTGAAGCAAGCGGCAATATTTCCAACAACAATTTAAGAATTTTTATATGTAGTCAGTATACGAGCATGCTGCCATTTGAACATGAGTGGAATGCCTTCTCCTGCAATGTATTTGTTTGGCCAAATATTATTGACCCGGTTAAATATGAATGTCAACCATCCTTTCTTTCCATCTACATTCTACAAAAGTTTTAATTGGTCTTTTATATCGAGATTTTAAGATGGGAAAGAGATGGTATCGGCTGGATGAAGAGCTGATGATGTTTCAAACTCCTCTTGTATCGATGTTCGAATGACATTAAGGTAAGTTCTATATAGTAGTTTCCATCCGCTGCTTCATTTTGTTTAAGTAGCAACCTCGGCATCATGCAAAAAGTTCTGCCTTTTACTGAATTGGGAGGCATTGAATCGTCTGTTCTGCTGGATGAAGAGCTGGTGATGTTTCAAACTCCTCTTCCATCGATGTTTATACAACATTAAGGTAAGTTTTGTTTAATAATTTCCATTTGCTTCTTATTTTTATTTAAGTAACAACCTCTGCATCATGGAAACCTATTTTACCTTTTACTGAATTGTGAGGCATTGAATCATCTCCTTTGCTGCATCTAAAAGGTATGAAACGTTTATGAATTCCATGTTTTATGTGCTAAGTGATCTGATTCTGATGCCTCTACCTGGCAAAAGTGATCTGATCTCAAAAAATTCATATCTTCATATGCAGGAGAATTGGGTTTTGTCAACAAACATGAAGTCATGGTCTACAACTGGTTTACGGACTCAAGCAATGTTGCACCATGGGTTCCACGTTGTAGATTGTTCTTACAATTATGGTCCTAATTATATCATAACTTAGGTTACATATGATTGATACTACAAACTCTTCTGCCTTTTCCTGACATTTTTAGTAGCCTTTTTAGCCAACAACCTCAACATCTTTCATAGCTTTGATAGGTGAAATATAGATTTTTCTTTAACAACTTCATTTGTGAGGATGTTTAATTTGATGTTTTGCAGGATTTTCATTCTTTACCAGCTTTGCTACATACAGTTGCCTACCTCCACACTCAATGCAAAAAGGTCCTAGTAGAGAGAATACATGTTTCTCGATCATTTAACTCGATTGGGAAAATGGCTGTAGACACGATTTTTTCAATGTTTTCTCATCTCAGCCTCTGTGTCAAAATCGTCGAGTAATAGAAAATGACAACAATAATGTCCACAAGTTTGGATGCATTACACCCACTAAAATGCCCACGACCAATTAAATTACAGACAACCTTGTGCAAGACGCCCTTCACACCAAATAGAAGTGCAAATATACTAGACACCATATGAAAATAAATACAAATGCAAACATGCTCAATCAACAATATGCAATGTGCCTTACTAGCTTCTATCTTAAACAATCTGAGAGTTCAATCCAAGTGGAGATTTCATGTAATCCAAGTTTAAACTTCATATAGATGAGAACAAGCATATTTGTAGAAACCATACGCCCTAACAAACATACCACCAATTACCTAATCTAGACATAACATTTTTGGGGGAATACCTAATCCTTTGTCTCACGCTCCACACCACAATGGTCAAGAAATTCTCTCTACAAAGAATTGAAGAGAAGTAGACATTTCTATCCTATACTTTTTTTTCTTATACTTAATCACCTCACAATACGACATATGCCATCTTTGACCATTGCAATGGCCTATGAAACGGCAATAAACTAGCACAATATATGCATTCCCCAACTAATCATATAGCATGTTTCCCTTCAATTCCAAGCTAGTCTTTATAGGAGAAAATCCTAGCAACTTTTTGTTGCAATCACATTATTAAGAGGACTGTTGATGACCCTAATTTTCTCTCTTTTATCTCTGGAATGACCGTCCACTTTGCTATAAGACATATGTGTACTTTTCGATGTATATAACTACAACCAACCAATGCAAGATCATTATACTTTAAAGGCTGACATCGTTGTCCCCTTTTCATAAAGGAGGAACAAAATGTATCCTCTCACCTGCTCATGGTTGTTACTTAAACTTATGTTTGAATGTAGCTTGGGCGCTACGGGTTTGAGATGTTGTTGCAACTAGCATTCTGCAAACACAATTGGTAAAACAAATTGCACAAGTAAAGCAGTACAACCATATCAAAAAACTTTCTTACTAGATCTATATATTGTTTTTGTTTTTCAATTTCTACCACCTTCCCTTTGATCCTAGTTCCCCCTATTAGCATCTTGCACAACTGCAAGAATATTTGTTGTTTTACCAGCAAGGTAAGTCACATGCTGGGGTGATGGTTGAAGAGGGCACTGAATCTGCAGACCCTAGAAGGGTTGATAGAATGAAGCTTTTAAATAAAAAAGTATGAAGATGCCATGCAACAATATAAAATCGTAATTTTCAAGCCTCATCAACATTCAAGGTGAGAAATACATGCAAACGTGTCAAGAAGTCAATTGCTTTTCATGAAACCTTTGAAGAGCCTAGAGAAACTTAAGGTAACGTTACATAAATGGTGGATGATGCCAAATCTATGCTTCTAGAGTTGCAGAAACATATTGAAAGCTTATCCGCTAAGAAAAAAAACTTGAAGAAGATACGAATTGAGAGGTAGTGTGAATTTTTATTAATTGTTTTACTTATATCTTATACCATTAATCCTTCACACAATAGGCTTTGGAAAAGGTGACAAGTAGAGATGCCTCAGTTGGAAGTCAGGAACTGAAAACATTTTTATGATGTGTTTTTGCATTTTCCTATACCATCAATCCTTTAGTTTACTACGCAGATTGCGAGAAGTTTGATCAACAAGGACGCATCAGTTGGAAGCCAGGTATTGTAAAATCATCTTTGTTGGTTGTTCTTAGCCACTTCATATGCAATAAATATAATATAAACACAGCCACTTATATCATTTACATGTAGTCTATGGGAAAATTGAGTTACAAAGGAGCGTCTGTTGGAAGCCAGGTAACGTAAACCATCTCTAAAGATTGTTCTTGCTCATTTTATATTATGAACTTTTACGTAATAACTATACAGACCATGAGGAAAGCGATGAACAAATAAGCATCCCTTCGAAGCCAGGTAAAGTAGCATATGTTTAATGAAGTATGCGTGTTAGATTAATTCTTATCTATATTTTTGAATATTAGAGAAGTGCAATTCCCAAACTTAAAAAACAGTGTATGCCAACAAAACATGTCAAGAAGGATTTAAGGGTAACATCTCTATCTATGTTTTAGTTTTTTGAACTTTTCAAAAATAACACAAAGCATTTTTTTGGATTCTTTACTTTAGGAAAACAGGGAAGTTCAAATACTTGAGTTACGAAATAAATCAGTCATTGGACAATGAAGGATTTTCTCAGTAGATCCAAAAAAGACTTGCCATTGTCAACCAAGTGGCAATGGTAATGCTTCTATTATGGTTCAAAGCATAAACCCTGGACACTTGAATGATTAACTGTTGTATCCAACAAGCGAATTTATGACATTCAAGGATGCCATAAACTCATTGATCATTTGGCCATTATCTTTGTTGAGCAGCAATTCTCAATAAATTTATTGGTCCTTAGTCTAAAGACACTTTGTTAAATATTTATTGTATCCATGTGATATTACATGACATTTCATTGAATATATTGCTATTGTATCTCTCTTTATAGAAATACTACTTAGGATTGTTCACATAACCATGCAACAAATCATTTTATTTAAAGAATATGAAAATGGTAATCACTACACACATTCATGTCACAATGGATGTTACAACCACAACACATTCATGTCACTTGAATGGCATATGGCACATAGCATGCCACATTAATGACACTTTAGTGGCACAAGGTCTACATATAGATGTCATATTTATGTCACTTAAGTGGCACATGCACCACACATACAAGTCGTGTCGCATGTCACTTGAATGCCATTTGAGTGGCGCATGCACCACACATACATGTCACATTGCATGTCACTTGAATGGCTATTGAGTGGCACATGCACCACACATACATGTCACGTTGCATGTCACTTGAATGGCATTTGAGTGGCACATGCACCACACATACATGTCACAATGCATGTCACTTGAATGACATTTGAGTGGCACATGCACCACACATACATGTTACAATGCATGTCACTTAAATGGCATGAACATGTCATTTAAATGGCACATATTTTGACCACACTTAAATGGCACAAAAAAGGCGGAGCATTTGGGGCACAAATATGCACAAATGGCACACCAAAAAAGTGCCATTTATGTAGGGGAACAATGGCACATAATTGTGCCATTTATACCTATTTTTCTAGTAGTGGGCAGAAGCTATGAGTGCTTCTCGCCCTTGATTCGTCGTGCTAGGTGCAAATCCTTGGACATGATGATGACGTGTTTCGCATGTATGGCGCAAAGGTTAGCATCACCTTATAGTGCCACAAGGTAAGCCTTGGCGGTCTCTTGAATTGCAAGTACAGACAAAACATGGAACTTGAGGCCGACCTAAGTCTTGCAATCTCACAGACTAACCTCTGGAAGGGTAACTTCCAAATAAGAAGCTCCATGGACGTTTGGTACTTGCGGATCTCTCGCAATGCTACAGTACCTGGCTTCTACTTATATTTCTTCTTTGTGGCGGAGGTGGAAGCAGGGGGACGTCCATTCTCTGTAATGAGTTTCTTCAGGATTGAAGATCGAGCTTTAGCTGAGCTACCTATGGCCTGGAGATCATACTTGTTCTTCTTCAGCTTCTTTGGCATAGATTTGGTCTTTCTTCGGGGCTACGACTGGCTTAATCCTGCCTCGTTTTGTTCTCGATTTGCCTCATTTTGTTCTCGATTTGCAGGGTGTATGTTCCTAATAATCTTTCTTCTTACAAACTCAGCCATGTATCCTGCAGGATTAACCTGTATGCCACGCTCTATAGGGGTGAGAAAATGATCGGTAAAAATTTCATGAATCTTCCCCTAAACAAACTACTGGTTGACTTCATCGAATGTGTACTCTAGAATGTAAAAACTCTCCCCATCAAAGATACATTCCCCTTCACCGTGGTATACATAAGATCTACCTCGTTTCTTAGGGTCTCCCTTGGCTATTTCCCCAGCATGTGTGGTGATTGCTATCTCCATGATTCTCGCCGCCTCCATCCTAATAAGTTCTGCAAAAGATAGGTCCTCAGAGGAAGGGGATGTAAACGGCCGAAGGATCTCAACACCGTCTTGGCAGTACTCCAAGGTGTAAGCAGCACTAACAAAGTTCAGCTTATGTAAGAACTGCTGGTTAAGATGGAAGATGGCGTATGGAAGAGTTCTTCCACAGGATTCACCTATATGTTTTTTGGATATGGCATCTGCATTCCTAGGGTCAGACAAAAAACCCTTATCTACCACTCTTCACAAGAAAAAACCCTTCTCATACATTCCACTCATCCCCTATATTTACACCCCATAAAGTATCTCTACATAGCTCCTTTGACGTACTTTACTCACAAATGTGTTCACCTATGGCTGTATACATTACTAATTCTCTCCCCTTAACCCTTAACCAAGGGGGGTTCACCCCGATGAACCTTATAAAACATGTGAGTGGTCGGGAGGGGGTTTTTTATTACATATTGCCGTATGTATATGTAAGGCTCCATTTAAGTTTTATTAGTTTTAAAATTGTAAATTTAAGGGAAGGGGTATATGAGGACATGGAGTTTTAGACAACAAGTGCTATGAGATCACCATAATTAAGAAAAAGTTAGGGGGTAAATCTAAGGTAGAAGTATAAAATTTAAGAAAATATAAAACCGTATAAGGGGGGGTTTTCATTGGTAGGCATCCTTATAAGGGGGGGTTTTGTCCAACTTCAGGAGCGCAGATGACGTATACCACCACTATAAAGGTGAATCCCCCGGGCCCTTAACATACGCAGCAAAACCATTACATGCCTGTTTTTTAGAGTACATATTCATACAAAAATGCCTATAAATAACCTTTTTACGTGCACTCTGCCCTTATTTACACACCAAATATGTGAACCCCCCTTGAGTTATTCCAGCCACAGCGCATCGAACTAGCTGGTTTAGATATGGTTCAAGCTCTTCAGGGGTTTGGGATAGCATGTAGCCTATCTCAGCCATGAGATGGCCAATAGCCATGTTCTCAGGGGATATAGTACTCCTCGTGCGAGCCATGGGCATATGAAGAAGGTAGGGATGGAGAAAGGAGCAGGCGAGTACAAGGTTGTGAGGTGGCAGACGAAGGTCGAGGTCAGGCGGTTATGGCGGTCGACCTTCAACTCTGGTGGCTATGGCAGCCAAGCTTTAGGTCCGGTGGCTATGGCAGCCAAGTTTCAAGTCTGGTGGCTATGGCGGACGTGGTGCCTATGGCAGACGTGAAAATAAGAGAGAGAGAAAAAAGAATTAATTTTAGAAACTTTTTAGGCCTTAAAATTTACCTCCCTCCCCCCCTTTTTTTTAAAGGAAAAAAAAGGGCGGAAATACGCGCGACCATATAGTGCGCCAACTGCCTTTTTGCCTCTTGAATGAAGTTTGCTAATGGGGCTTCTTGGGGGTTCTACCTAATTCAAGCGTCCTCTACGCACTTCCATTGAAATTGCCTCGATCCGGGCTTCCTACTAAAAGTTATGGCCTTCCGAAGTAGATGACCTGCTTCTGCTCTAGCTTAACTCCATCCTTCAGTTTCCTTCAAAATTTTCCATCCCTAATTGCTTCCTAACTCACTTAGATAGCTTACTTCCTACTGACAATAATTTTTAAGTAAAGTTTTTCTACCTCCTACTCTAATTAAGTCCTACTCGATTTCACTAAGTAGGCCATGGCCAGTGCTATGATCCAGTCTACCGAGATCATGTCTCTGATACCACTGTGATGCTCCCCGATTCTATGCGATGCTCCCATCGTATAGATACGGGAAATTCCCTTCCCCAGCAATACAACCACTGGGTTGGGCTCTCTGTCTAATCCGGAGTACTTGTGATGGTCAAGTGTCTAAGTGAAGGCCATGATGGTATCACTGGCTTCCCATTCCTTCTATGGGACATCCTATATTGCGGAAGCATACATACATGTCATCACAAGCATAATTCATATCAATAAGATGCCACCTCAAGGGGTGGCCCCTCCATCATCTAAGTAATAACATCCACATACATCAATAAGATCCATAATGCAACATAAATGAGGCTCTACCATGGGCTCATACTCATTGGGGTCGACTGATCCGCCCCACCTGTGCATACTTTGCAAATACGATGAGGCATGCTATAAGGTGATTGTAGCCTTCCGGTGAAGTAATCTCATGGAGCCACCCTATGAGACTACTCCAGTTTGCATCTCCCCGATCCGATGAGGCGGGAATGGGACAAGTCCCTTCCAGGAGCATAATGGTTCCATGCGTGGCTAGAGGATGTGGCCTCCATCAGGCGACCCAAACCCGTACCCGACTTAACCCCCAAAATCCATAGGTCGGGATCACCCGCACCTATCGAGTCCAAGAACCATCTTTTGGATCGATTCCTGACCCAGGGGGGTGTCAGACCCATACCACACCCACGCATAGTGACTGACTATAAACTTAGCGCACCAAAACGATAGCCAACCATAGTTGGATCCCGTTTTCACTTCACCATTAGGTCTATTGTCTGGTGCTCAATCACATCATAATATCTATAGTCTGGTGGGCTCTATGCACAGACCGCATTTGTTGGGATTTATGAGGTTCTAGCTAGGAACATCTACTACAAGTCTAGTAGCCTTTTAGGTATCTACCCTCCCTCAATCCCACAAGCACAAGAGGTACAACAAAGAACTACCATTAATCCATTCATAACCAATTGCTCAAAAACATAAGAACTAACCATTCATCCACACAATCAAGGGTCAACTCCTATTTAGAAGCTCATCCTAACTACTACTACTAACCAGTATCCTTGTTGGATCCATTGTTACGGAGGTTACTCATCTTCTCCGGTTGATCAAGCTGGTGGACCTTCCTTCAAGCTGGTGCTCCACCCCAAATAGATTTGGGGCAAATTGGGGTTGAAGTTCCAACTTAATGGAAGCTATTTTTGGTAACTTCCCTAACCCAATATTTGAGCTAATGTCTCTTCTTAAACTAATTAAGTAATTAATTGATTAGCATCCTAGCCTTTAGTATTTAATTAGCATTTTAGCATAGCTAATCTTACTTATGAATAATTAACGACATTCACGTATTCTTAATTATTCATAGTGACGTGTCACGTATGTATGTATATCCAAAAAAAGGCGTATAAATACCTAAAACGTCACATAGAAGGCCCAGGACTGGCGTTGAACTGGAATGGTTCGACAAGAGTGAGGCTCTTCTATATATATCTATACCAGTGGTCGGGATCATGCCACTCTAGCGGGCGAGATTGTGCCAAGTGTTGCACCTGCATGTAATCTGTGTGACGACCATATTGTACATACAAATATAATACTTGCATGGTCGTCACATACTCTATTTGGATGAAATAAATAGCCTTGATTCCTGTAAGAGACAGTCGTAATACTTAGTCTCTCACATTGGGAGGAAGAACAGGGTGCTCATCTCTTGACTATACTTTCCATACCTGGACATCTTTATACATAACATAACATTGGGAGGAATTGCGCATTTGGGCCGTTGATTCTGTTTAGTTTTATTTTAAGCCGTTGACTTTGTTAGTTTTATTCTAAGGGAAAAACTGTGAAATACCCTTATGTTTTGCTAAAATTGTTCAAACGCCCCTCGTTTTAGGGGGATTTTTATGGAAATAACCACAACTTCTTTACGATGATCCAGATGAAAATATGTTCTTCAGATGCATTGTAGAGGAGGATGAGATCCTTCCATCAAAGTTATGTTCACTGGAATTGGCATTCGAATTTTTAAGTTGTGGTCTTCTAAATCCCTCCTAAATTCTTATAAATTTTTTGTATGTTAAAAATCACATAACTTGTGATTTCGAACTCCGATTTAGGTGATCTTAGGTTTGATGAAGATCTCATCGTCCTCTACAATGTATCTGAAGAACACATTCTCATTTGGATCATACCAAAAAAGTTACGGTCATTTCCATAAAAATACCCCTAAAACTAGGGGCATTTCGACAATTTTAGCAAAACATAAAAGGCATTTCACAGTTTTCCCTTGTTTTAATCCTTAGATTTTCGCGTCATTGAATGCGATGCCTCCAAAAACAATGTGAAAGAATGCAAACTGAAGAAACCGAAGGATGATGTTGTCAGTAAAAACCTGGATGTGAGATAGTGCGGCATCAAAAGCATTGCCTTGCCATCGACTGCACATTCCATTAATGCAAAACTCCTATCCATTCTTCCTTCGTTTTGAGGATGAACATGGCTTGGAAATCAACAATTTGGTAGAGTCTTTGTTTCTATTAGACAATGGACGCATGGACATGATCAACTTTGAAAAATCTTTTCCCTCAATTCTGCCTCTGTTATTTTGCTCTTTGCATTCAAAATTTATGTTCCAAGGAAGTTTAGCATTTCTTGATCTTTCTTCTCCTTTGGAAAACCTATCGATGCAAGCCAAAGTGTTCCCCCGCACTCAGTCAACAAAACAAGGTATGTAGCCTTATATCCTCTTCAGTTGTCTTGTAACTATGCAACGCCACTCACCTATTTGCTTAGCAAGACTGTAGAAAGTGTTGGTGAAAAGAACTTGAAGCCAGGGGATCGATTTGTACTTGCTGATTTAATATCAGAATTTTGTTTCTTCTATCTCTGTACACCTCCATTCCCAAGAATCTTTTTAATTCTCCAAGATTTGTCATTTGAAACCTCTTCTTTAGCAGCTCCTTGCAATGATTGAGTACTTTCTCTCCTTTGGCAATCATTATGTTATCATCAACATATAAAGCGATTATGCACCATTCTTCTCCATCTCTATATCTGTACAAATTCCCATCACATTTTAAATTTTCAAAGCCTTGTTTTTGGAATGGCTTTCCAGCAGTAGCACATCAAATAAACTTTGGATTTCACCTTCATGAGGCTGAAATCTCTTGCTTCTTCCCTGCTCATTTTTGCCATGCAGTTCTAGCATTTTTTCATTCTCATCTCTCAAGATTTGTGCCTCAGTTCTTCTACCTTTTTTAATGGGTTTTTCTGCAGGGATGCTTCTTGAATTATCAGATATATCAATCTAATTTTTGCCCTTTTCTAGATCCTCCATATCAGATTCATCATTATCACTGTCATCGTTTACAAATGCGACCTTGAGCTCTTTATTTTCTGTATCTTCTTGTTTTTCTTCAATACTAACCTTTTCTTCTCTTTTTTCAGTTTCA
>JAANSK020267660.1:0-11869 GCA_011763485.2 Isoetes engelmannii
TATGACGGCCCTTCTCAAGGCACAACCCCTTACTAGAGGAACCCAAATTTGCGTTTCTTTCTGTTCAAGCCAGTGCCACGTTAGAACATCAGTAGCAACATAATCACCAGGGTCATCCACGCCAAAATTCTTTAGAGTAGAAAAAGCTTAACAAATTTTCTCTTCGATGACGCAAATGTTTCAAGTTTGTCATGTTTCAGGCTTGTGTCTATGAAAATAACAACAAATAATATGTTATGCACGATTCATAATCTTAAAGGTGAAAATATTGATGCTACAGCAGCCCTCACAATCTAATTATTGAGTTTCCGTAGAGCTATCGTCCAGCTTTGCACAGGAAGCAATGGCTTGAAATACATCCTAAGGATATAGACAAAGGCTAGTAACATCATGCATCTTAAGACGTCAGTATTCACTGTCTATAGTATTTGATGCTTCTTTGCTTGCACAAATTCACACTTTCCTCATTAGCATAAGCACACTGAGATAATTCACAACTACATGGGTTTGCAAAGTTCTCTAGATATGGCAGAATTGTCCTCTGTATGCTGCCAAAAACGCTAACTTATGATTCAACTTGAAATAAATGTCATTCAGTCAATGCATCCGCTTATGATGGAGAAGTGCTGCAAAGGCTACAATTTCAGTACAACGGTCAATTGCAAGATGACTCTGATACTGAGGTCTATGCTCAAATAACATGTGTGGCCACGGGAAGAAAAGTGATAATTCAATTAAGCGTCTCTATCTCTCTACTTGAGTTCTAACAACTTCAGCACGCATGTCATGAGGCAGATGCTCACCTTCCCAAACTAGAGAGTAATATACTTGCTCCAATGGACAAAGTTGCTTCAATCAACAAAGTTGGGACATGGTCTAGTGGCAGGACCTTAGACCACCACACCCAAGGTCATGGGTTCAAACCTGGCCAATGTCGGTCTAATATGGGGACCTTAAACTTCCATTGCCCTGAGGTCACGAGTTCACGTATGACCAATTGGTCCCATGGTAGAGATCTTAAAACTTCCATTCCAATTGGTCCCATGGTAGAGATCTTAAAACTTCCATTCCAATTGGTCCCATGGTAGATATCTTAAAACTTCCATATGTAATGGATAATCACGAGTTCACGTATGACCAATAGGTCCTATGGTAGAGACCTTAAAACTGCCATATGTAATGGATAATCACATGCAAAGCAGTTCCTAGCATAAAATTGGAATGATTGCTCCTAGTAGTGCATTAGCTGCCATCGGATCTGTAGAATAAAGTGAAATAGAAGCCTAGTATAAAATTGGAATGATTGCTCCTAGTAGTGCATTAGCTGCCATCGGATCTGTAGAATAAAGTGAAATAGAAGCCTGGTTCGGGAAACTTTTTGGCCTAAATCGTCAGATTTCTTGTTGTTTTAGACCTATCCAATAGGCTATAGTAATTATCTTGTATTCCATCCTCAAGAAAAATATCTCTATTTAGCAAAAAATGCCTGGTTCGGGAAACTTTTTGGCCTAAATCGTCAGATTTCTTGTTGTTTTAGACCTATCCAACAGGCTATAGTAATTATCTTGTATTCCATCCTCAAGAAAAATATCTCTATTTAGCAGAAAATTTTCTTACATTTCTTAATGCAACAACCTAAATCTCAAATCTGTCTGGAGGCTTACACGGGTTCCCCGAAATTTCCCCAACCAAGAACTAGAATGTAATCATGATCTGATGATGAATAGACTGACGTCCTTCAATAAAAAAATAAATTAAAAACAAAGTTGCTGCACACAAAGGCATACATTTCAATCTAAAATACTCAAAATGCAACATAACATGCAATGTGGAAATACCAGAAATATGGGCTACAAATTATATAGATTCCTTGAATGCATGGCAATAATTCTTTAATATATTTTTAGATAATTGCGAATAACAATTTAAGCAAACTAATTTTTCTACTTCCAAGCCTGTGGTATCCAGATAGGTGATGCAAGCACCACTGGATTATGAATATATTTGGCTAATCTGAGCAGAGAATTTGTACAGATTTGAAGCTTTAAAATTATTAGAACACCATTGGCAAAGACATATACACAGTGGAGAACCCATGCAAGTTCGGCATCTAATAACAGGTTGAAAAATACATATTTGCAGGATGCACATATGGCATGGCAGTGTGTGAACTCTTGAAGCATGAACGGACCTGCTGATGAGGCCAGAGTGATCTTGGAACGGATGTTGGAAGATGGGATAGGCCGCGATGCAATGACATAAGACTCAGGTCACAGATCTAAGCCCCGGGGGAGGGGGAGGGGGGGGGGACACATGGGAATAAAGAAAGAATTGCAATGAGCAATTAAAAGAAAATAGGAATAACATTTAATTGGGGTAAATCAGGCCTAAAGAATGATAATCTTGTCAAGAATATTACACAGAGCAATTAACAAAAATAGGATAACATTGAATTGGGGCAAAGCTGGCCTGAAGAATGATAATCTTGTGACGAATTTCAAAAAAACGGCCTTTGGAAAGATGAGCTTGTCTCTCACAAAATTTTTACAGGGACCTCACTGATCGGATTGAAGTTTGGCACGTTAGAACTCCAGGCCAAAGCGGCTACTGAAAGCCTTGTAAGTTCAAAAAAGAAGAGGACCTTAGAATGATGAAATTCTGCATATGACATTCATTCCACGTCGTGCTCTGTGGATCGGATAAGAAATGAGAAATGATACGGCTTAGTATATGCATAGATATTTAGCACGCATTAAGAAATGATCTGCAGTATCAATGAAGCTAGGAGGCAAAGCTGAAGAATTCCTGTGAATAATGCTCTAAGGCAAGCATACAACCTGACAGAAGGCGGCTAAGTGTGCCTAGAAACCCATGAATTTGGTGGGAAGTCCTATAACGCACATGTTTCTTTCAAAAACAAAAGCACCAGACCTGGCTCCGATAGAGAACGAATTCTCGGAGATTTTGGCCACGTAGAAGAAAGACAAGCCAAAAAATAGCTTGAAGGTTCCCCGCTTCTGCTGGTGCTGCCCCCTGTCCCTGCCGCCACCAGAAACTGCAGATTGAATATCCACTTTCAGCATATTTGCCAATAAAATCTCTACCGTCTAAATGTCAATTCTACCTTAAAGAGTCCCAATCAATCGCAGCCATACAATCAAAACTTGCCCAAGATATTCCATAGAATATTACCTCAAATTAAATCGAGGCCTTCTATCAGCCAATCCCAATCCCCCCTACAGCAAGAGTGTTGCACTTGCCCATACGGGCAACCCCAAAAGCCCGTAAAGGCAAGTGTATATATAACAATAATCAACCATTTCATTTAGGACAAATTTTGAAAATGCCCCTAATTTTTTGCAAAATTGCAAAAATGCCCCTGTTTTGGCGGTATTTTTTGTAAAATGACCATAATTTTTTTTTTATGATCCAAATAAGAATGTGCCCTTCAGATGGATTATAGATGAGAATGATATCTTTCCATTAAAGCTACAATAATCTGAATCGAAGTCCAATATCACAAGCTATGTTAAATCTGAGATACAAACAAATCGTAATCATAACTTCATATTCCGGACTCCAATTCAGATGATTTTAGCTTTAATGGGAAGATATCATTTTCATCTATAATCCGTCTGAAGGACACATTCTCATTTGGATTATTAGAAAAAAATTATGGCTATTTTACACAAATACTCCTAAAACAGGGGCTTTTTCACAATTTCGTAAAAACTTAGGGGCATTTTTAAAATTTGTTCTTTCCTATAGCAATTCCAAAACCTAGTTTAGATTTCAAGAAGAAGAATGAGCGGTAAAGGAGGACTAGTGGTGGAGTATGCCAAGTCTGGAAGATCAGCTTGTAAATCCTGCGGCAAGGACGTCCCCAAAGGAGAAATGCGTTTTGGGGTCATCTCTAAAGGTGCTGGTGGCTTCGATATGACCCGCTGGTACACCTCGATGCCTCAAATTTAATCTTGTTTCTTCATTCTATTTTTTCAAACATCTTGATCCTGGCTGTAGGCATCATTCAAAGTGTTTCTTCCAAGGTGATTTTCACATATCAGAGCCGGCTAAACTAAAGGGCTTTGAAACGCTTAAGGTATTTTTTTGCTTCACTATAGACATGGACTGTCCAATGTGTGCATGTACGGCTTGTTTATTCACATGGAATTCAGGTTCCAGATTTAAGATCTATATATCTGCGCAGGTTGCAGACCAGTCATTGATCAAAGAATTTGCTCTGAGCGGGGAAAGAAGCGCAAAACGAAGAAAAGAAGACGATGCCATTTCCACTATAAGCGTTAGTGCCTATTCCTTGATAGTATGAAAGGACATCTGGGTCTTGGCCACGGTAGAAACTTGCTTGAGAGATATGTTAGATGGTTAAGTTTAGTACACTTAAAAAGCAATTAATTCTTTAACAGTAGTAAAAAAGGTAATTAATTCGCTACTTTGGACTTGGCACTGTTATCAGGCAGGAAATTATGATGCTAATCATATGGAGAAGATACTCAATGATTATTCGCCTTCACAACTTGTGGGGAAATACAAGGTTGGCTTTAATCACACTAAGCTCTCTTTGACCTAAATGAAAGAAATACAGTCTTAAATTGATGAAAATCTGTCACACGATTGAGTGTTCAACTATTCCTGGGTGCAGGATGCAGTTTTACCAAGTGGTTGGAAAGCCTTCTCAACTGTGATCATTGGAGGCGTAAGTCACTACCTTGTTCAATATCCTTCCATTTCACGTTTAATTTCTTGAAACGTTGCTAATTGTTATAAGAATGTATTGGCAGGCAGATGAAAAACAAGATTCAGAGAAGGTAGCTGGGTTTGACTTCGATGGCTGTCTTGTCAACACTTCTGTAAAGCGGTAAGCGGAAGAAAAAACAGCGTTTAAAATCCTGTAAAATTAGTGGATAGCAATGTTTATGTTTACAGCCATTTCGTTTGTTTCAATTGTACAGCCTGTTATGTGTATTTTTAGATTAGGGACACGTGCTTATTTTGATATCACAATGCAATTTTAGAGTGGGTGCTGATGCATGGTCTCTTCAATATCCGTCAATCCCAGAGAAGCTGCTAACCTATCACAACGAAGGTTACAAATTGGTACAGTTCTCCGCTTCAGTTTCCTTCAACAATTTTCTTAATTCAGTTCCAATATTGTTAGCTTCTGTCAGCAAGATTATTTGTTTCTACAAGGAAAAGTATTACTATAAGCTTCCTTATCCTATCTATGCTATCACTTTCTAGATTATTTTTACAAATGAAGCAAACATTGAGAGGTGGACAAAGAGTAGACAAAAGGCTGTTGATTCAAAATTGGGACGCCTTAAAGGATTTTTAGAGCTTGTGAAAGTGCCGATGTTGGTGAGTTGAATGCTTGCTCGTGACAAATGTATTAGTTCCTCAACAATGGTTCATGTTGGTGTTTCATGAAGGTCATTGTGTCTTGCGGAACGAATGGTTCTAGTGATATATTTAGGAAACCATCCCCTGGAATGTGGGAGCTAATGAGTAGGCACCTTAATTCTGGAATTGCAATCGACAAAGACAAGTAAGATTTTCTGAACTATACTTTATACTTGATATCTTACATTATTTAAAACGACTCCCATTAAAACTGCGTCTTTAGGTCGTTTTATGTAGGAGATGCTGCAGGTCGAGATGGGGATCATAGTGATGCAGATGTTGGGTTTGCAAAGGTAATTGAGGCTTGTTGGTTCTTCTTCAATTTTCGAGTGTAGATAATTTTTGCAAACATTTCATACTGCTGGGATAAGTTGTATTTACAAATACTTATATGATCAACCATAAAACTGCAGGCAGTGGACGTCAAGTTTTTCGTGCCTGAAGAGATCTTTCTAAAATGAGCATTTGGATGTCTCAAGAATCAAGATTTGCACATCCAAGATGAAGAGGACAGGTATGCCACTGTTTTAATTTTGTCAAGAAGGAGATGCAATATTTGTGGAGAGTTATACACCACACCACCAAGCACGTGAAAAGTTAATGATATTTTCTTTTGCCGAACTGCAAATACAGCTTAGTATGATATGACATGGTTCTACAGTTTTGCATGGTTTTGTTCTAGTTCTTTGTAAACAGGTAGCGAACTTTGCAACCCAAGGAGGAAAGTTGTCAGCCCAAGTAATGACCCTTTGCATAAAATTCAAAAGGTTGTATAATTGCTGTTAAGTTTCGAATGTAAAGTAAAATTCTTGGATCCATGTAATTAGCATGATCCATCAGAGAGGTCAGTGTACTTACATCCATTTCCAGGCCCAGATTCCATCATTTAGTCTAGGCCTGCTTCATATGCTTTTAGATGATAGGAATGTCAATAGAGATCTGAATGAGTTCTTTGTCTTTGACCATCATCTTCTATCTTAGGAAGTGTAATATGGATGATATTATTAGGTTGGATTGATGTTAGGAGATTACAGGCAGGTCAGGCAGGTCATCTCGTTGAAGTCTTTTAGATGTGACTCACGGGTAATCATAGCATGCTTGTGGTCTGGGAGGACATAGCCTGCTTGCCTCTCATAGCCTGCTTGCCTGCTTGTGATCTGGGGGGAGCATCTGGTCCAAAGAACAATATAACAGTTTAGTTATTGTCATCTCCGGTGGTTCAGTTACTCACAACCACGTCGACTAAGCCAATAACATGGAATGGTATTTGGATCTTTCATTTTTTTCGTAACCAGCGGCACAGGTTAAAAAGCAAGCAAGCCAGATCCTAAGCTCAGTGCCAAACCAGGAATCTCTATCCCAATTGCATTGCCCTTTACATCTCTTTGGGTTTTGTTGGTGGGTTGCGTCCAAGGCTCATAGTAGTCTCTGTTGTGGTTTTACATCCGAAGCTTATTCTAAGTCGAATACCCCCTCGTATTAGGCAAGGCTCATAGTAGTCTCTGTTGTGGTTTTACATCCGAAGCTTATTCTAAGTCGAATACCCTCGTATTAGGCAAGTCGAATACGTCAAAATAAAAAAATGCGTGAGTCGAATACCCTTGAAATTAAAAAATATGTTAAAATGTGGACTAACTCGAACCCGCGCTAAGGAGTTGAAAACCAAACGAACTAGCCATCTGCGCTATGCAGCAATATTGAAATGAAATGATCTTCGCTAAAAAAGACGTGATTGGTAGGCTTATTCGACTTGTAGAATAAGCTTAGGATGTATTAGACTTGCGGTTTTGTGGAATCCAACCTCGAAAGTGGAACCAATATTTTGCCTAAAAAGTAGTCGATTAGTGTACATGATACTTCTACAAATGCAAATGTAAATGATGATATATTTAGTTTGTTATGGATTTTAGTATTATTAATAATAATATATTTCACTGCTGGTGGCGTAAAGCATTATGCATCCTCAAGGTAGTTCGTGAAAGAGGTTCTATTACAATGCCAACTCGCAGATGTGAATCATTCTCATCACTCGCAATGGTCGTTATTAGTTGCACAATGTTCTACTCCTATTTATTGGAAAGAATTAAGAGGACTATTTATTGGTGACAATGGGGATGGTAGATTATGTACTACATAATTTTTATGTGGAGGGCCATTGCGTGGGATAATGTTAAGGCGATGTTGGTAGCTAAGGCAGAGGGCAACGGCTTTGCCCGAGCCCTCTGCCGATTCTGGCAGCACCGCCGAAGCATTTTTGCCATGCAATGGACCGAGGTATAGAAATTATAAAATGTAAATATCAGTTTGCCTTAAATTACAGGCCAAATGCGGGTGGAGCAAATTACGCCCCATAATATGTGTTGTATTTTAAGGCAAATGATATTTACAATAGTTTTGCAAATGGTACAATAATTTCAATGAGAAATCACATTCCAATATGCACTTGGTTCATTTACTTACTTCTAACTTTTGATATTATTATGTTAATATATAGGTAGATGATTGCACATAGCCGTTAGGTTTTTCAACTATCCCTTGGGTAGCTTTATTGCACACTCATTGTTTTTCCTGGATCATTGGATCCAGGGATAATGCTATAAGTATTCCAGATCAAAGGATGTGAAATTTCCACATCACACCTACGTAGGGCTCCCCGTACAAGTCTTGATACGGGTACACATACACATCAAGATACAGAAGGAAAAGGTAAGCAACGTGGTCCTCATATCACAACAATGAAGAAATAAAAATAGGATCCTGCTAATAAGAGATTGATACAAAACTATAAAGATGAGCGGTCCAGCCCAACCCATAAAAGAACCACAGTAAAGCATAGAAGCTTTCTTTGGTTCCAAAAAGAGACGTCCATGTGCAATTGAACATAAATACAAAAACCAAAAAGTGATATATTCACAAACTCTATTTACAAGAGAGCTTCAAGAAGAAGCTGGTCCAAACCTGGACATTTCAGAGTGCATTTACAAACATGCTTTACCAAGAAGCTTGACAAAACGGCTTCACAAATACAAGTTCTGTACAGATAAAAAGCTGCGAGCAAACAGAAAGCATGAAATAAAAGACAACTCCATCAGATCCTGCAGGCATATCAGGCTTGCATGGTTCGAAAATACATCATGCGAAGACGCTCCAGAATGTTATTGTGCTTGATCAAAAGAGCCTATATCAAATTCATATAACCACAAAAGACTCTTCATTGCTTCAAGGAGACCTTCAAGTCCTCCATATACAAACAATGCAAAGATTCCTCAAGCCTTTGAATGGCGTTGCACATGGCGGTCTTGCATTCCCTAATGCTTGCCATAGTCTCCTTCGCCACCAAATCCACATCAACATGAAGGTGGAAACACTCAGACCTGTTTTCACCTGCAACATGGGCAAAATCGGTGTCCAAATTTACAATGGGCCTGAAGACAACATCCCCATCTGCGTTGCCCACACCACTACCAACCTCTTTAACTACGTCTACATGAAAGCCAACAAGGGTAAAACAAAAACATCCTAACTTATTAAACATAGAAGGACCAATTCTGCATATTGAGGGGGATATAACGCGGCCAGTCAGCCAAAGTGTGTCTGTAGGCCATCGGAGGCAACCTGTTCATCCCCTCTACATTCATCATGTCCATCATCCTCTTCAACATCAGAAATTCTAGCCTCAGCATTCCAATACTACCTTGTAGTCTTGCCAATACTCTCCACTGGTACAATTTCAGGGGGGAAGACTATAAAAGACGTTTCTCATGTCAGCATGAATGGCGTGTTTTGGATCTAGATTCAACCGCCAGGAAGCCTCTACATGCTACTCTGAAATAAAGGCCATGTTGGATGGAAGAACCCAAGCTCCACTACGGACAAACTTCTCTGTGCGAAGCATAGAGCACACGATCTGAACAAGAGAGGCAGTGAGCTGCCGCCTTCCATGATAGACCTGAAAGTGCCTGGCCTTGCAGAACAAGTTCAATTATAAAGAGTCACATAATTCTTGATGTTACCAGCTCCGTAAAGAGTATACAAATCCTTCCCACAATCAATCTGCTCGGCAGTCACAGCCTTCATGTGATGTCTGCGATGCATCTTCCATGCATCCTTGAGACAGTACCTCAACATGCTCTCATAGCAATGTAACCGCGTGTCCCGCAAGGCCTTGCATAAAATAACACCATCGGTTGGCTTATGAGTATCCCAACCCAAATACTTCTTCAGCCTAGAATTCACTGCTACTTGACTTGTAAGGCCAATCCTGAATGCACACTGCACATGGAGATGATCCAAATCGGACCCTCTCTCCAAGCTCAGAATCTCACTGAGGCACTCAATCCAAGAACATGCATGCAAAGGTATACATGGCAGCCCAAACATCAACTCCACCTACGCTGACAGTCACACTAGGGACATCTCTCTAGAACAGATGGCCTTAAAGGCTTTGCAATCACCCTCTTCCTCACTCGCAATTTCTTATTTCTAGGAAACACCTACTTGCCAGACCCCCTATCCTCAAAAATAGGTGCCTTGCTGCTAAATTGAAACTGGGAAGACTGTTGTGCTCTATTCCCACCTCCAAACTGGAACATTGGAGGCTGATGTGGCCTATTTCTACTTCCAGCAGCAGCAACCCCATGCGAATTCACAAATTCGAAATCATGTCTGTGCTCTGGAACTTCTTCACCCGGGGGGTGCAGCTAATGTAAAGTCTATATTGCATGTGCTTGCATAGGGTCAAGAGAAATTATCCCTTATACAGATTTTCCTAAAAAAATATCCTTTATATTTCGTATACCCCTACCATATTTCCTGATTTATACGAAAATCAAGCAAAAAAATACCCCTTCCCATATTATATGTACGGTTTTGGCCCCCAAAAAAGCCCCTCCTATACACTCACATGTTTTGTACGGTTTCTTCTAACTGCACCCCCCGGGCTTCTTCAACTTCTTCAAACCTGCTCCTGTGCATATTAACATCATCAGAGAGCTTAAATCCTTGCCACAGATCCCTACATACTGCTACTGCACTACTCTCAGTAGGTCTCCCCTCTGCATCAACAGACCCCTTGGACACACCCCTGGCCAGCTTATGCAGAAACATCTCTCAATTGCAAGATGAACTCAAGAATTACCTGCTGGAGAAGCCGGAGGATCCATCGCCTAAACTGTCTACCCAGACCTAATGGCGTCAACTTTTATTCACAAAGGATTCACAACTCGAGGGCCAATTTTGGAAAGGCACATGCGAAAGCCTCCCAAACCTGTGGAGCTCCATGAGCATGGCCGCCACGCTCGAACACATGCGTTGTGCGCTGTACAATTCCATCCACGGACCATGGAATTCCATTGAAAGATATAGAAATTCTACCCAAACCCTTTTTTTCGGCCCACCACTATAGAAACCTTCTGTCTTTAATGGATTCAATAACTCTAATCACTTTAATCCAACTCTATTCACTTTAATCCCGCATAAGGTTTATGCAGTGGTAGGCCGAAGAAAAGGGATTAGAGTAGATTTTTTTTTTTTTAATGGAAACTCCATGGTCCGTGGATGGAATTGTGCAGTGCATAGGGCATGTGTCCGAGTGGCCAGGGGCGTGTCCAAGGGGTCCGTTGATGTAGAGGGAAGACCTCCTGAGAGCAGTGCAGTAGCAGCATGTTGGGATCTGTGGCAAGGATTTAAGTTCTCTGATGATGTTAATATGCACAGGAGCAGGTTTGAAGAAGTTGAAGAAGTTCCAGTCAGCAGAGGCATGATTTTGAATTTGTGAATTTGTCTGGGGCTGCTGCTGCTGGAAGTGGAAATAAGCCACAACAGCCTCCAGTGTTCCTATTTTGAGATGGGAATAGAGCACATCAGTCTTCCAAGTTTCAGTTTAGTAGAAAGGCGCCTGTTTTTGAGGATAGGGGGCCTGGCAAGCAGGTGTTTCCTGGAAACAAGAAATTGGGAGTGAGGAAAAGTGTGATTGCAAAGCCCCCAAGGACGTCTGTTCTAGAGAGAGATGAGTTCGTCTTTGGACGTTAGTGTGACTATTAGTATAGGTAGAATTGATGTTTGGGATTCCATATATAACTCTGCGTGTAGGTTCTTGAATACTGAGTGCCTTTGTGCGATTGTGAGCCTGGAGAGAGGGTCCGATTTGGATCGTCTCCATGTGCAATGTTTGTTCAGGATCTTTATAGGTCCAGTATCAGTAAATTTCAGACTGAAGAAGTATTTGGGTTGGGATACTCATAAGCCAGCCTATGGTGTTATTTTATGCAAGGCCTTACGGGACACGCGATTACATTTCTATGAGGGCATGATGGGGTACGTTTCAAGGATGTAGGGAAGGTGCACCACAGACATCACATGAAGGTTGTGACTGCCCCCGGGGGATGCACTCATGTATAAGGGGGGTATGCCATCTGCGTGCAAGGGGTAGCAAAAAACCCCCCTGTATATG
>JAANSK020267682.1:0-11865 GCA_011763485.2 Isoetes engelmannii
ATTTAAAGGTTTAGTGTATTACGTCCGGTAATGCACTGGCAAAGCGAATTTCGGCAGCAATTTTTCTCGGCGGCTCCGCCGCCTCGAAAAATTACAGCATGGAATTTGTGACGACCATACGGGTATTGTACAGTACGCCATACGATTCTTTGGTATTTGTCTTGCAAATTCGAGTAGATCCTGTGTATTTGCCCTGTTCTTCGCGTAGGTTCGTGACAGAATTCGCTTTGCCAGTGAATTACCTAGTACATAATCTACCGCTTCCCGTGGACGTTAAGACTCGTTGTTATGATTATTATTATTATTATTATTGTTACAAGATATTTATCGCGGCGGCCATTTCTCTTTCCCAAAAACCATGGGAGGAATACGTGTGTTAATTCAAACACGGTGTGAAAGAAGGGCAGAAAACCTCCCGACGTTTCCCTCAAGTTCTAAGATTCTTTGACTATAAGAAATGTGCTTTGTGAAAGAGGGTTATGGAAGGGGTAATGGCCTGAGGGAGGCCATTATGCCCTGTAAGGCTCTGGGCGAGCCAGGCCGGGCAGAGCATAATGGACTCCCCCGGGCCATTAGCCCACGTAATAATAGGGGGGAGGCTCTTACGAACATGACGTGGCCCTGTTTTTTTTCTTTTTTCTTGCGCCATGGTGGATGAATTCTAGAGTAAGAAATTATAGCATTTAAGATAGTGCCCTAATTGGCAGTAATAGCCTCCCCTCTATTATTACTGGTCATGTAACATTTCTCCTCTACGTGGTTTAGTTATTGCAAGATAAGTGTACCTAATTTATAATGGTTAGATTCAAGCAATAATGATTTGACAAACGAGAAAGCAGACAAAATATGTTTGTTGTTTGAGTGAGGAAATGGAATTTATGCATCGAGAGAACATTCATCCAGCGCTGCGCCTATTTTCTTGAATTTTAGTTAATATGGTTATTTTGAGTTTCTTGCCAAAACCCTGGAAAAACCATCGAAATTTTGGAGATCTGACCTCTGCTGAAGGAAATTTGGGGAGTAATCTGTGTAGGCCGTGTAGAAGGCCTGCACTCTTGAATTCTGATTATAGCTAATTTCTATGGAAGGGAGGTTTTTTGCAATTCTAAAACAGGGGGACCGTTTGACTTATAGATTTATCTCTGGTACCTAATCAAAATTGTGGAAAAGCTTTATTGTGAATAGGTTTTTTCCGGATCATCTCTTTGTTGAAGAAAGTTCTTTCATTCCAATTTGTGAAGAATTTGAAGTCCAATTATTGGAGTCTTGGATCACTGAGTATACAGGCAGTCGAAATTCTTCAGCAACAGCTACTTATAGAGTGCATTGTGACTAGGCAAAGGAATTGATCACAGTTAAAATCTATTCTCCTTGATTTTGAATTTGAATTCGAAGGTAAGTTTGGGTTTTTTGGTCGGGGATAGGAAGAATGAAGGTAATTAATGTTGGATGCAGAAATTGAATTTCCTTTCCATTTAGATCTTTGAGTTAGATTTTCTAGGAGCAATTGCGTCATGTCCGTACAGTTGTCTTTATGCCTTCTCGTTTCCTGTGCCACCCCTGCTTTTCCCAAAACCTTCCCTTTTCGAAACTCTATCTTCTTCTAGACTTCTCTCTCTGTGCATGCTTAACTGTTTCTGTTACCAACCATGGAGAATTATATTTCACCGTATGGATCTTGAACTTGGGACGAGCCATCTGATTCTGAAGACACAAATGCGAGCACGCTGACCAACTCTGACTAGATTCAAGAATTAGAGGATATCGAGGAACAATTTCCTCCAAATCAGTATCTTACAAGAGGTATTTCTCTTAACTTCGATTCCTATCGTGATCGTATGCTTGAGCTTCAATCCAAGGCTGTTATTGCATGGTCTGAAGTCGAGAACATAAGTCTAGAAGTTCACTAAACAAATTACCTTAATGGACATAAAGTTTCAAATAGTTTCTTCCTTCTGGCTAAAAGGCTCTTATTTTCTCATTGAATTTTTCTCGGATGTTGCTGCTAAAATGCTGCTCAAGAAAGGATTTGTTATATTTCAAGGCTTCCAAGTCAAATTCCAAAAATGGGAGTATCATTTTGATACTGCCAGACCTCAAACCTTACCATATGTCGTCTCCATCATCCCATCTGAATTGAGCCCAGTGTACTGGAACTCTCTGTTCAACTCTATTGGCTCCTATATCTTAGTTGATTTTAAGTCTCATCCCCCCCCCTCCCCCGTGTCTATGTCTAAATTGATCTGCTCAAACCTTTTCCCCTAGAAATCTCTTTCTCTAATCTTTTTGGAAAGGAAATTTCAATCCCTCTTAGGTGGAGTGGCATTCCACCTAAATGTGGAAGATGTAGTAAGAGGCTACATGGTGGTGTGAGATGCAGACCTACATTGGTGCAGGATAGTGAGGATCAGTCTCAGGAGCAGTCTCAGTCCAAAGATTATAAAGAAAATGGTGGTATGAATTACTACAGGAGATATAACAACACTAATGAAAGTGCAAGGAGAATTGAAAGAAGGAGGATTCAGCAAGCCAAGATTGCTCAAGCTAACAGAGAGCTTGAAGAAGGGAAAAGAAAAGGGAAACAGGTTGTCAAGCAACAGTGGGAGATTGTTAAGTATGGGAACCTTAAGGTCCTTAACAAGGGTATCCAATTCATAAATTCAGACAAATAAAATGTCCCTAATTGTCAGGAAACTACAGTAGTCAGTCAACTTGCCAAAAAGAAGGGTGTTTCTTTTGGAGAAGTTGATCACATTGTAGAATTCAATAAGTGCAGTCCTCCTGCTAAGTTATATGTTAAGAATGCTCCCATGAATTGTTCAGAGTTGCAAGCCACTTCTCTTTCTCTCTCACATGTAAACAAAAAGAATTCTGTAGAAGATGTGTCACAGAATAGGGATAATCTGGTTTCCATACCAATTAACAACAATGAACAAGATATTAATGACTGCCTTGAAGAGTATAAAGATGAAAATCCCTATCATGTTCTTCAGGAGTGTTCTGATGAAGATTATGAAACTCTCTTGATGAGAGAGCAAAAATTTTAATCATTTAAAAGAAAAGAGTGCTGAAAATGAGTCTACCAACAAGCCTGCTTCTGACAGTCTCGGCATTACCTCTTCAAACAAGCATACAGATGAAGAGTCCAACAAGGATAAGGAGAAGAATCCAATGGATAATCAACAGCTGATTGACAATTGCTTTCAATTAAGTAACCAATTTGAAAGAGTTCAACAGTGCATCAACAACAATTCAGGAGGTGCAATTCAAGAGCAAGGAAGAGAGCAAGGAAGAAAATGCCATTTGACTCTAACTTCTCATGATCCCCCATTTCTTTCTGAAACTATGCCTGCTTGTCATTCTACTACATTTTATGCATGTCACCATTCACCTCCTCTTCACAACACTGCTAACATTTCCACCCTTTCACAGTCTCACAATCCTATAAATGCTACCTTAGTTCCTTCCGATGCTAGCTTATTATATGCTATTAATAGTATGTCTTATAAGTTTGTTGAAAACATTGTTGAAGATGCTTTAGTTCAGTACTACAAAGAAGAAAAAAATAAAAAATTAGAAGAAAACAAAAACAAAAGAGTGTCTTTGCAGGCTACATTGACTATGCAGACAAGGAGATGGCTCAAATGATATTTGAAGTGCTCTCAACCAGGTCAGTACTCCTTCCAGCTTTCTTCTGTGGGATACTTCTACTTCCATAGTTGCTCCATATGCTATTTGTAAGAGTGTTGAAGGAAGTAAGGGAGTTGATGATCACTCTAGCCAGGCCTGTAACCAGTCTTGTGACTTTACTACTCAAGCCAACTCCTTAGATATTTCCTCCTCATCTGAGGATGATCTTCTTGATTATGCCCAACAAAATGTTAAATGGAAGAAGAAAGCTATGAAAAAAACTTCTATAGATCCTAGTAGAATTCTTGGAGAGATCAACCCAAACAAAGTTTCCTCGAGTATCAATACATCTGATAACTATAATGGCCCAACCAAGTTTACAAGGAGCAAAGGAGATGGCTCTTTTGAGTCACTCAACAACAATCTTTCCATATGAAGATAGTAACTTGGAATTTGAGGGGGATCAAGGGCCCTACCAAAAGGAAGAGGTTTGTAGCCAACATTAGGGAGTATAAAACAGACCTTATTCTCATCCAAGAGCACCATTTACCTCAGTTTGAAGCCAACAATCTGGCAAATTGGATTACTAATGGCTCTAGCTCTATTGTCATTCATGCTGATGGGACTCGAGGAGGATTGGCAATGATCTGGTTCAATCTCAAGGTGGTAGCTGCCTTCAACAATCACAACTCAAGCTGGCCATATGTTATCTGGGAGTACAATGGTTTAAATATTGGCATCATCAACATTTATGCTAGTACAGATCCACAAGAGAGAGATCTCTTATGGCAAACTATTAGTCACACAATCTCCAACCTTCATGTCTCTGACTGGATAATGACAGGTGACTTCAATAACACACCTCAATGAGATATGAAGCTAGGTAATCATATCAACATGACAGCTGCAGAGAGATCTAGCTGGATTGACCTGCTCTCTAATAACATGTTCTACCATATCCCTTGTTCCAATATGAAATACTCCTGGTCAAACAAAAGGAAGGGTCAAGATAGAACATACTGTAATCTTGATAGAGTTTACATTTCAAGTCAATCCTCTAGTCTTGACAACTCGGTAGTCATTGGTGATGAAGGTGCAACTTTGTCTGATCATCAGCCTCTGATCTTGGAACTTAGAGATTATATCCTTCCCAGAACAGGCAATAAGACTTCTCTTCAATGGCTGTTTTTTATGACAAGCTTAAGAAGTGTAAGCTCATGGATCAAGCAGTGGGGGAAGAATCTCAAAAGGGATGGGGATGCTAAAAAGACTGAGTTGTATGAGAGAATTAAATACGCAGACAGCAGATTGACCTTAATCTGACTTGTTTACCCCTGCATGTGGAAGAAAATAGACTTGAGTTAGAAATTAAGCAGGTTGAAGAATACCAGGCAAGGGGGTTAGCTCTGAAGGCTAAAATTACCTACGCTAAGGAACTAGATAACTCTTCCTCCTCCTCCTTCTTCTTTAAAAAGACCAAGCAGAGGTTGCTCAACAATGCCATCACTCAAATTAAAGATGATAATGGTTGCATAATTCAGGATGACAGTTCCATTAGGAACTTTGTGGTATCCAAGTATAGGAACCTCTTTCATGCTGATATGGAGAGTCAGGATATGATTGATGCACAGTTTCAGATTTTTAGCTCGATTCAGCATTCTCAAACCATGAATGATGATGTTCTTAATTGCCCTACTGAGAGTGAAATCTTCAAGTCCTTGGCCAAAATGAAACATGGAAAAGCTCCAGGTCCTGATGGCTTGCCTCCAGAATTCTACCTTGAATTCCGGGATTGTATGAAGAGAGACATAACCCTTTTTGTTAGAGGATATTGGCACCATATGGATTGCCTACACTTCGAGCCTCATTTCTCTTATTCCCAAAAAATCGAATCCTGCAACTATCAATGAGTGGAGGCCAATCTCGCTTACCAACACTACTTACAAGCTAGTAGCTAGACTTATTGCTTACAGAATCAAAGGTCACCTTCAAAGCACTATTTCTAGCTGTCAATCTGCTTTCTTGCCAAAGAGGTTTATTCTTGATAACTATGTGGCTGCCAATGAGGCACTGCACTGGAATCATCTTACCAAACAGAACTGCTTCCTTCTCAAGTTGGACTTCAAAAGAGCTTATGATTGTACTAACTGGAATTTTCTAGAGCATGCAATGGATTGCATTGGTATCCATCCCCAACTCATCCAAAGAATTCTGAGACTCAATAACAATGCCTACTCCTCTATCACTATCAATGGATCTCTATCAGAATTCTTCCATGTTCAAAAAGGTGTGAGGCAAGGCTGCCCTTTGGCACCATATCTATTCCTTACAGTAGCATAAGTGCTTGCTAGGCTCATTTTCTGTCTCCAAAATGCAAATCAAATTTCTGGACTCATCATGCCAAATATTAATGAGCAGCTTACCATCCTCCAGTATGCTGATGACACGTTTATGATGGTTAAGGCTGATAATCTTGTAGTTCAGAACCTATTCTCATGCATTGATCTATTTGGTCTAGCCTCTGGAGTCTACCTAAACCTTGAAAAGAGTTTTCTGTGGGATAATCCTGATGCAAGCATTGATGTCAAAGGCATCAAAATTGTCAACCCAAGTGACACCATCACTTTTCTTGGACTCCCCCTTGGCACAAACAACACTACTAAAGGGGCTTGGGATAACATAATAAATAGGATAAAAAAGAAAGTCAGTGGCATCTCGAAAAATCTAACTACTGTTGGTAGAATAATTATTGCAAATTCAGTCCTGGCCAGTACTCATGTGTACTTCTTTTCTGTCTTAATTGTTGATCAGAAGTCCTACAATTTGATATAAAGGTGTGTTAGAGATTTTATTTGGAAGGGCATGCACTAGTTAAACTGGAAGGAGCTGGCTCTTGATAAAAGTTATGGTGGGTTACGATGCAAATATCTGAAAGACCAGGCTGATGCTTTAGGAGCTAAATTTATATGGAAGACTATTTCTTGTTCACAATCTCCTGCTTGTAAATTTATCAGATATTGGCTGAACAAAAGCCTTCCCTTTGGGAAGAAAACCTGTCCCCATTCCTTTCCAGATTCTGCTTTTCTTCCCTTTAATGTTGTTTCCAACACGTCCTCTTTACTCAGAAGATTGATCAAAGCTTGGAATCATCCTTCCTTCCAGCATAAGCCACTCTCTCATGACTCTGGTTCCTTCTCCATCTTATGGTCTTCCACTTTCAGCAAAGATGGTTGATCATGCTTAGCTGAACAGCATCCTAAAGTTTACAGGAAATGGAAAAATGTTGGCATCACAATTCTGGTTGATCTGTGGCAACAAGGTAAGTGGAGGAACTGGAATCAGATCCAGAATCTGGGAATCAGTTCTCAAACTGATAAACTGATACTCAAACACATTATGATCTGCATTGGTGGCCTTCAACAATGTGATGTTATAGATGGCTTCAATTGGCTTCAGGGAAAAAAATGTGATTATAGTGTCTCTAGAGCCTACAAATCGATATCGAGCTCTAAATCAAATAAGGCTGCTCATAACTGGGACGTTGCCACTAATGAGTTTGTTAGGATTATAAGGGAGTGCTGGAAAACATATTGTCAACCAAAAATTCAGCTTATGTGCTGGATGGCATTACATTCTGCCATTCCCTCTAAATCCTTGTTGGCAAAAAGGCTGAGTAATTCTGGCATTCAAATCGATACTTGTTGTGACATGTGCAAGAATTGCTCTGAAACTGCAGTTCATATCTTTAGTTGCATTAGAATATCTTTTGCTGAAAGAATACCTCTACTTAGGTGGCTTCAGGATTGATATCAATAGAAATATCTTACAGCTTTTGAAAGGGAAAAACTTTTTCTTCAATACTATAGTTCAGTTAGCTATCTGGAGCATATGGAAGTTCAGGAATACTATCTCCATAGGAAAGAGGATTTTTATTTTTATTTTTATTGAAGGATGTCATTCTATTCATCATCACATCATTAGTACATTCTACATCACTTTATTCTACATATCACATGGAAGCCAATCCACTACCTAGGAAGCCAATCCACTACATCTGCCCAGGTGTGAAACCTGAGTCCATCTGATCCTGGACTGGAGAAACCTCCAGGTTCACTGCTCATGGGAAATCCCTTTAATAGCAGAAGACAATGGTAGAACAGGGTAGAATCTGACATATGAGTCATTAAAACATGAACTTTGGAAGTATGGCATTGCCCTGTTATTGGGCCTCTGTTTTTCTGTTCTTCGTTCATGTGTTTCTTCCTTTTCTCTCTTTTGCAGTCCGGCTGAATGCGGGCAAGCAATCATCGGCTGAATCCAATTTTTTTAAGTTTAGATCCGGAACTATTCTTAGAAAATGGGGCTTGTTGTTTGTTTTGTGCTCAGTGAAATGGTAGCTTTTCAAGGTACTCGAGTAGTTTTGTACTCGAGGTAAACTTTTTACAAGGGCTGTAGAATGCATAATTTTAGGTCATGACGAGCATATAAAAGGATAAATGACACTCACAAAGAAAATCATTGATAGAATAATTGTTCAATTTTATGAATCCATGCTCAAAAGGGAGAAATCAAGTAGGCTTGAATGGTATGAGGCAAATGAAAATGACGAAGCTATGAAAGATGCAGAAGAGGCGATCATGTGGTTGTTGATCATGCATCAGACATGAAAGATATCCCTTTTGAACCAAAGGATTCTGATCTTGAAAATAATGAGGAGCTTTCAGCAGAAATACCACAGATAAAATGAAAGCCTATCTCGAACATTGATCGGTTAAAACTGCCTCTTACATAGCATTTCATAGTAATGCGTTAGTAGATGAACCTGTCCATTCAAGAGGCAATGTCCAACCTTCATCGTGAAGAGTGGCACAATCCCATGGCTGAATAATATCAGTCCTTATTGGACAATGATACTTAGGACTTGAACCACCTTCCTGCTAGTAGAATATTAGCAAGGTCATAGCTTGCAAATGAGTGTACAAAGTAAAGTATGATGAAGAGGGAAACATTGATAAATCCAAAGCACATTTGGTAGCCAAAAGATACAAGTGACAGGAAAAGATTTTCATGACACGTTTCCTCCAGTTGCACGACTCACCTCTGTTCATTTGGTAATTGCCCTAGCAGTAGCTCATGACCTAGACTTACTACTGATGGACATTAAGACTTCCTTCATGGTAAACTCAAGGAAGAAGTCTACATGAAGCAATCAACATGATTTATCAAAAGGGCCAAGAAAAGTTGGGTAATTTATGGGCCCAGACAATCATCATAGCAGTGGTACCACACAATTCACCAATTCCTCACTCAGATGGTCTTTTCTCGCAGTCAAGCAGACTAGAACATATACTATAAGTTTCATGGAATTTGTTTACCCTCGAGCCAATGCTGCACTTGTGGTAGGGCAAAGCCTTTTGGGGCGCGTGTCGGAAATATGATTCAAGACCGGTAGATAACTGGTAGTCCCTGGAGAATTTCCCCTAAGCTTGATTTTATCTTCTAAAAGCTTATGACCAAGTATGGATGTACTTGACTCACACCAATTGCGATTGATGGGTGGAAAATTAAATCATATTTACTTTACACCGACTAATGTTATTTTTATAAGTTTCATGGATATATAATGTTGCTAATAGGTCTTTACGTTGATGATTTATTTCTGGCCAACATCGTTAAGACATTGATGCAGGACATCAAATCTGCCCTCAACCAACGCCTTCACATGAAAGACCTTGGGGCATTAAGAATTCCTTGGAATACAAATATGCAGGGATCCAGCCACAGTTAGCATCATACTACATCAGTCCAAAGCCATGCAAGCTCTTCTCCACAAATGTAACATGGCGTCAAGTAAGTTTATTACAGCTATGCTATCACTCAATGTGTAATTCCTTTAGAAGGCATAGATTTTGAGATGCAAGAAATTGGATACACAAGTATAATGGGCTCATTAATGCACTTCATGGTTTGTCCGTTATTTCACAAGCAATGATAACCTTAAGCCAATATATGAAAAACCCCAGTCACATCATTGGCAAGAGTTGAAACAATTGCCTTGGTATCTCCAAGGCAGACAGTGTCTTAGACACATTCTAAGCAGATAGTTCTTTCATACTTTATGGGTATATGATGGTGATCATGCCGGAGATCCTATATATAGACAATCTTGTAGTGGATTTTGTTTTGTGCTACAAGGGGGAGCAGTGTCATGGTCCAACAGAAAATAGAAGTCAGCTGTTATTTTCCTTCAAGGTTGTGAATCAGAATATGTTGCCGTAGCATCAGCAGCTAAGGAAGTGGCAAGGATTCTTTAGGATCTCAACACCACTAAAACACAGGCGACTATGACATTCAATGACAACAAAATACCTATGTCACTGGCAAAGAAAACCCTAACAACTTTTCCAAGGCTAAACACATAGAGGTTCAACATCGTTTCACTAACGAAAAGATTGTAAAAGAAAAGATTGCTCTGAAATACCTCAGGATAGATAAAATGACTACGGACATGTTTACTAAGCCTTTGAAACAATAGTATTTCTATAGGTGCATTATAGAACTATACATGACCACCATATAATCATGTTGGAAGAACTATCAATTATAATTTCCTTAAGAGGAGCTTGTAGTTTCATTCACCATTTTTTTGTAAGTGTTCATTTGCTGCAGGATAATGCCGCAAAACTGCTCTTTCACTTGAGCGGAAACAAGGATGTTGTGCCATTGATAGATGTTAGATTGTTGAAAGGTAAATCTGTTATTAAGTCTAATCTGAGAGGGAGTGTTGGAACATGTTGTAAAGGCCCTAACAAACAACCAAGCCTGGCATGTTATCAGCCTATTAGTTGAACCCTAAGTCTAGCAGCCAAGTTGGTCATGCTTCCAGATATAAGAACAGCTCCTAAGATATTTCGTTTGCCGCTTTGTCACTTCCTTATGTCTCTTATTTATCCATGCTTTCTAACTCTTTGATACACTTTTTCTCAATCAAAATCTCTTATTTTCGTTACTAAGGAGCTCAAGAAGAGACGATTGTTGTTCGACAACAAGCGCAATGTTGCAATGCTATCCAGAAGGCCATAGTTTAGATATTTTGGGAGTTTATTTTACCTAGATACCATTGACTTTATATGACGCACATAGCCTAAACTCATCAGCAATACAATTGTGGCTTTCCCCTAGAATATACAATATAAATTCGTATATCATATGGCCACATCATCATACAAGTCACGTGTGACGTTCCGCTAGAATATATAGTATGAATACATATATTCTATAGCCACGTCACCATACAAGTCATCTTATAAGACTTGTATATACCAAATTAGGCCATACCTAGTAAGGGGGCAAAGCCAAGTTATCTACATAACTTAGCCAACCTTAGGTATAGATACCTATTATCCACATGGACACACACTATAGGTGTCATGATGTAAACCCTAACCCTATATAAGACCAAACCCTTGACCTAGACCATTTTTGCTCCATCATCTGCTCGGCCCTCGAATCATCATCGCAACTCCGAATCAGAAATCGTTTTCGATAACATCGAGTATTGCAGCAGCCCCAAGAGCGTGAGTGCAGGAGCTACAGGAGTGTCTACTCCCAAGATTCGTCAAGGATGGAGATCCCAGGAGCAAGAGGCAGTTCTTCATGAACAGGTATTTCAAGTAGATAATTAGCTAAGTCATCTGAGATCTAGCATTCCAGATGAGTTAGCATGTCGTATTTCAAGTAGAGCTATCCTAGAACCTAAGTTAGCATCTGAGATCTAGCATTCCAGATGAGTTAGCATGTCGTATTTCAAGTAGAGCTATCCTAGAACCTAAGTTATGATCTTGAACCCTAATCAATAAACCCTAATCAATGAACCCTAAATGCATGAATTCATTAATTTGACCAATTCGAGCTATTTTGAGAATTTTGAGCTAGCTAGCTGGACTCGCTTGATTAACCTTAAGCTAACAAGCATGACCCATTTTTTATTAACTTCAAGCTAGCTAGCAAGATCAAATCTTACTCATTTAAAAGCTAGCAAGCATGCCACATTTTAGGTTCTTCTTAACCTAGCAAGCATGACCCATTTTTTATTAACTTCAAGCTAGTTAGCAAGATAAAATCTTGCTCATTTTAAGCTAGCTAGCAAGTTTCTCACTCCAAGCTAGCAAGCAAGACGCGTTGTATCCATTCTAAGCTAGCAAAGCTATTCACACTCTACTCATTCTAGTATCT
>JAANSK020267693.1:0-11865 GCA_011763485.2 Isoetes engelmannii
GAGGCAAATCCATCCGGGCTCGATTCAAAATCGCGTACGGCAATCCTCTTTATCTTTAATTAAATGCGAAATCTCACTTTGGTTGCCAGCATTAAATGTCATGTAAACAATTTTTTTTTCCCCCAAAATACACTTAGCTAGTCTATTATTACATTATACAAGAAATATGAGACACCCTTTCGTGCTTCTACCCTGATGCCAATGCTGCATTGGTAGATGCCAAGGAAGCTACAAGGCTTGCATCACAATGGACAGTGGTGAGTGTTAATAGCCATTCTATTCCTTGATTTTTAGTACAGTATTAACGTGTTATTGTAACTTTACGCGCCTAGGCCTTGGATGTGAAACCACCGTTTTTCTTGTGCAGGGCTATTTGAGACAAGCTGAAGCCTATACAGCTCTAGAGAAATATGACGAGGCTCTTGCTGAATACTCAAAAGCCATAGGCTGTGATGCTTCTCTGCGCCGCTCACCTGTGTTTCAAGTACGTATGCAGCTTTTCCTGGGATTTGAGTTTCAGTATGTCTATCGTTGCAAGATGCATTTCTTTATTTGTTCCTGGAGTTACTTATCATGTGAACTTATGGTGCATTCTTATACATCTAATAAGTTTGGCCTAGTTTTCTGTTTTGTCATGTTTTATTGGATACGCAGATGCAAAACTTTTTGTCATTTTCGTTCCCTCTGATTGATACATGTTGGAGTTAAGTTGATTTGCTAGTAAAGGACATAAGCAACTGGAGACAAAGATATCTGTTATAATCTCTTCCCAATAAGTTGTCTACAATAATGGAAACTCAGCCATGCAGACAAAAGATGTTGGTTTTGATTTTCTTTCAGGTGTACAGTCAGTTGGAGCTCTAGAAGCTATTGTACAATTGTCTAATTGAGTTTTGTCAAATATAAATTTCGTTTCCATTTTTCACAATGTTCTCAAGCTAAAAGTGTTAGTATGAATTCTAACAATTGCTTGTCGAGATGTTTTTATGCTAAAGGATGAGGTTATAAATGGGCAAAAGTTATCAGAGCATATCGCATTTCTACAGGCATTGCAATGGTGCTTTATGCCGAGTGCATGTGTTGGTTTTACTGGGTTAGTTGTGTTTTCTGCACTGTATGATCAATACATTTATTGGAGTTAAGTACCTAGTACATCATTGGAGTACAGTAAAGTAGGATCATATGGTCGATGAAGGTGATACAAAATGCCCGGATAGGCCCTCAGAGCGATCTACGAAATGAAACGAGAGAGAAACTCTAGAGCTAACTCTAGAATGACTATGGCTTATATTAATATGCCATCTCATCCACTATGCCACCTCATCAGTGATGTCATTGCTAAGCGACGTGTGCATGTCATGTGCATATGAAACGCTAATCCTCTCCTCTGGATGCTGGAAGAAAATGAAGTAATATGTAATATATTTTTCATTAAAAAAAAGAAGTAATATGTAATATATTTTTCATTTTGGTGAAATAATCTGCAGCTTGTTTTTGTGTTGGACAATAGTGAAGTATGAGAGATCCTTTTTCCATATGTCCTCGCATGAAACATGTAATGTGGAAGGGATAATGGGAGGACATTTTGGACGTGGCACGTCCAGAATGTTCGACCGTTTTCCCGTCCACAGCGTCGAGCAAAGGAGGAAGGCTATTGGCGCATGGCGGATGAGCTATGGCGGATGCCGACTTGCCTTCTGATTAGATAGCTCTAGCTCCTTCGTTTTCTGTCATACTAGCATTTCTTTTGTACCAGGCCTTAGCATTTCGTTTCCACCAGGCCTTACTAGGCATTCGTTTGCAGACCAACATTCGTTTACACCAGGCAGACTAGCATTTCTTCCATTTCGTTTGCATTTCTTGCACAAGGTCTTACAAGGCTTTTTGTATGCACCATGCCGTACAAGGCTTTACTGGGGATTTCGTATGCACAAGGCTTTACCAGGCATTTCGTTTTTACCTGGCGTTTCGTTTGCACCTGGCCTTACCAGGCAAATCATGCAAATCATGCAGGCAAATCATGCATGGCTCATTTACACCAGGTCTTGCACATTCTGAACCAGCATTTTGGCTTGCACCAGGCCTTACCAGGCATTTCGTTTGTATCAGGCCTTACCAAGCATCATGCACGACTTGTTTTGCGCCAGGCTCTATCAGATTCTCGGAGCAGAACTTGCTTCTTTGATATCTTTAGGAGATCAAACTCACTCTTCACGCTTTTGTAAGCAGTATATTCATCTTATTTCAAGTTTTAATTTCCCAGAGCATGTGTTGCAGTTAGATAAGCATGGTTATGAGGTTTGATGCTGATAAAGATAGATTTTTGGCACGCAGGGCTCGAAAAAGTAGGGGTTAGGCTCGAGGATTACCAGTTGAAGTCCTTATTTTCCAGTTGACCCTTTTGCATGCCGGCAAAAAACCTGGTAGCAAAAACAGAGTTTATATGTAAAATCCGGTATTTTCGAGATTTAGTATATAGGAAATCCGGTATACATTAACATACACCGGCAAACTCTCTGGTTATACCTCAGATATTTTTCGAGCCCTGTTGGCACGTTTTGAGTTTCTATTCTAAGTTTCTATTTTGTGTTTGTTAGAATAAAGCATGCAAGTTTACATTCTAAGTTTTGATGGTTAAAGATAGGTTTCTGGCTTTCTATTTTAATAATAATGCAAGTTTATATTCTAGTGTTTATATTCTGTGTTGCTTATATTCTAGTTTATATAAGGCACGTTTATATTCTAGAGTTTATAGTTTATATAAGGCACGTTTATATTCTAGAGTTTATATTCTGCTGCTTATATTCTAGAGACTATTTTGTTGCTTATATTCTAGAGTTTATATTCTGTTTTGTTTCATGTTAACAGTTACTTGGAGGTCTTGCTTATGTATCAAGCACGTGCTCGTGCATCCCATGCTGGTGGTCGAGGAAGTCCCAAGTGCCGTGGTAGAGGTATATTTTTTTGTTTTTAGAAATCTATATTAGAATCTTCATTAGACTAATTGTTTTGTTTAGGTACTATTGATCTTATTATTAGAAGGCAAATTGGAGGAATTGGGGGATGCGATGATGTTGCTGGTAGTGTAGGTAGATCTTTGCCATTAAGAGAGGTTTCTGTTAATGCTTTGAATGCTGGCAGCACAAATAGATGCGTTGCGATTGGTAGTTTTGCCCCACTAAACAGTAATGCTTGTGGGATTGGGGTTCTAATGTTTGTGGGATTGAGGCTTTTGTTGACACTCCAAGTTTCTCTCTCAATATATCTCAACTTGAAAATCTTTGTGGAGTGGAAAATAGTGGTGTACTTCTTCAAGCAGTGGCACCTTTGCCTTCTTTTGATGTTGTTCTACCTGTTGTCCAAGAAGTCCCAGTTTTATCTTGTGCCATTGCTGCTACGCATGCTCCTACACCTGCTCTTGGTTTACCAGATTCTGCTGCTGTACATTCTGCCATTAAAAAAAAAACGTCCTCATGCAAAGTCAATAAGTGTGGCCCTTTACTAGAAATTGATGTAAATATCCAAAGGTTTGTTGAAAAAGGTGGTGGGAATAATTCTGAGAAAAAAATGGATGGGCACGTCGTAGATTTGATGGTTGGAGGTCTGCTAAAGGGTATAGCATAGGCATAGCTATTGAAGCTTTGGAGTTGAAGGTGTTTGCAAATATGCTTGAAACATTTATCTTGCAAATTCAGTGCCACGATGGAGAATAATTCCCACCTGAAACGTAGGTGACTTTGATTGCTTGTAAACATTTAGTTGAATGTACATGATATTTTTTTTTTTTTTTTTTTGGTAGGTTGAGGTGTTTGATGGTATGCTTTAATCGTATGATTGAATGGAGCAAAATCGTAGAGTTGCTCAAACTAATAAACCATTTGATATTATGAGTCATCCTTTTCTTAGACTGTTATCAATCTAGAAATTGCTATGCAAAGATCTGGTAACTGTGAGAAGGTAAAACATCAAGAAGTCTAAAATTCTTACTGCAAAAGATGAGAAGAAAATATTAGCTCATGAGGCACATCAAGTAACATGTGCAGACGGTTTGCAAAAGAGATTTGGATATTACTGCATGAGCAGATTCTTGGTAAGAGGTGGAGAGGAGTTCGCAAAATTACGGGATACTATGTTCTGGATTGATGAAGATGGCTTCGATGTTTTGGATTGATGAAGATGGTTTCGGTAAGTATCTTGGATTTTCCGAGACTGCTGACAGGAATCATAAGGTAAGTAAAAACCATTTCAAAGCAGAAGACTTTAGGGCTATTGGGCTATTGTAAGATGTAGAGAGCCTAATGTGATTTTTACTTAGAAATGCCTTGAGAGTCATTTGCCACGATATGTGCTAGATGATGAGTTTGGTGGAAGGTATATCTTCTCCCAAGCGATTATGAAGTCTGACTCTAATCCTAATGTGTGGTACAATACAAAGCAGAGCAAATCACTGCTCTGCTGCAACTTTGTGAAAGTTTGTCAAGCAAATGGCGTTAAATGCTGGTTTAGGAAATGAGTATGATAACAAGTCTTGTAGAGCCACAGCTATTACTTGGTTACAGGCTGGTGGAGTTCCAGAAGATTTTGGGATGAAAATTACAGGGCATAAAAGTATGGAAGCATATAAATGTTATGACCAAAGTGGAGACGTTAGAGTTGTTGCTGCAATGCATGTTCTAGGATCTGGAGGCACAATAAACTATGAACTTGCACTGGAAGAGATAAAAAAAGAGAGAAAAATTGCTAGCAGCCATCCTCCTCCTGCATCAAACAGGTAATATTTTTACCATGTATAGTTTATTACTATGTTTTACTAATTCTTTTGTTTTTTGTTTTTTATTTTGTGTTGTTTAGTGGACAATCGCCAAGCATGTATAAAGGAACCAACACTGAAAATGGCATCTTGTGATGATAGTGGAGCAGAAAATTGCAATAAACATGTTGTAAGAGTTGTAAGAGGTAAGAAAATTTTGTATGTTTTTATATCTAGTGTTTCATTCAATTAGTTGTAAGAAGTTTATCTTTCAAAGCAGGGGAATTAGGTACAAAGACTACACATTATGGGACCTTAGTAAATGAGGTGCTTTGGCCTGATAATGATATGTTGGAGGCAACATGTGCTAAGGCCGAATTACAGAAAAGAGTTCAAGATGTTGTGTCCAGTGTGTCCATTAGTGATAAGAAGAATTGCTCTTTTACGATTAATTTTCAGATGTCACAATCTAGCTTTGCAACATCGATAACAAGGTACTTGTTTGCTTTGATCTTCTAGATGGAAAATTTATGTTAACTTCCTAAATTGTCCACTTCGGATATGAAGAATTGTAGATATGGAGAGTTTTCTGGCCCACAGCTCTTCCATGAGTTCTAGACATGATGAAACTTGAAATCTGCAATAAAGCAGTTGTAACAGACTTTGATTGAATGCAAATCACAGCTTACAATTGATATGAACTTCAAATATTTTATTGCATTAAAGCAACAAGCTGTAACACGTTGATTGAATACAAATTTCAGATTTTGGACTCAAATTTTGGAGTATAATTCATATGTAGAAATTCAGACTATAATTTGGATTGTAAATTTCAGAAATTTGGATTGTAAATTTCAGAGTATAATTGATATGTAAATTTGGTTGTAGAAAATTTTGGTTTACTGGTTGCAGCAGGTCTTATCAAGAATGTCTACCTGATTTTCATTCTTAATTAGAATAATTGCCACGTGGCAATAGCAGATTGGCTCTCATGCAAGAAGGCAGACCCACTTTGCTTGACGTTTTCATAGACAGAAGTAATATATAATATATTTTTCATTTTGGTGAACTTAGTGTCTGAGATTGGTTTTGTGAAATCATCTATAGCTTGTTTTTGTGTTGGACAATAGTGAAGTATGAGAGATTTACCACAACAAAGATGCAGAACTTCTTGCTTTTCCAAGCGGACTGTTACCGCCACAACCAAGGAGATGCAGAACTTCTTGCTTTTCCAAGCGGACCGTTACCGCCACAACCAAGGAGATGCAGAACAAATGCTGAATTACCACCTTCAATTGACTCGTATAATTTTCCTCCCATGACAACTGTGTTATCTCACCATGATCCAGTCACTTATTCAGAAGCTTCTAAAGAGGATCATGGGATGCTTCATAAACAAAATACTTGAGATTTAGTTCCAAAACCTCCATACCAGAATATTGTTGCCAATAAATGGGTCTATGACTCCAAGTATCATACTAGTGGAACTTTTATCAAGCACAAAGCCAGATTAGTGGCAAAGTGTTTTATACAACAGGAGAGGCTTGATTGTCAAGAAGGTTTTGCCTCTGTTGCGAGGATGGCAACATTGCAAGCAGTTTTGCTCTTACAAGTTCTTGCTCTTACAACTTCAAAATAATGGCCCGTCAATCAAATAGACTTCAAGTCCATGTTCCTTAATGGAGATTTGGAGGAGGACATCTACATGCAGTGACCTAAAGAATTTGAAGATCCACAATATCTGGATTATGTATGCAAACTAAAGAAGAATCTTTATGGTCTGCGACAAGCACCAAGGTGCTAAAATCAAAAGATTAATGCTTGGCTACCACATAACAAGGGTGGACTATAATCTCTACTTTAAATTAGAAAAAACTAAAGATCTCAATTTTTCTACTTTGTGTCGATGACATGGTACTTACATGACATGGTACTTGGAGGAGATGAAGTTGAACTTTTAGCATACACAAAAGAATAAATTCTAATTTTGAAATTACAGACTTAGGCCTCATTTGCTATTGCTTAGGTCTGGAAGTTTGGCAACAATCCAATATCATTCAGTTGACACAACATAGATATATAAGATATATGTGAAACTTTGGCAATTTCATGTGCTTGGATGCAAGTTCACGACCACTGCCTTATGAACCAGGCCAGACTCTTACATTAGACTTCACTCAAGAAGATGTCGATGCTACACTTTATATGCAATTTGTGGAAGATCTACTTTCTATTACTATTTCCAGTCACATCTTGTGTTTGTCATAGGCTCACAAGGTTTTTGCAACATCCAAGGTCATCTCACTAGAATGCAGCAGTGCAGCAGAACGAGTCCTACGATACCTTCAAGCTACACAACAATGAAGCTCTTCAACACCTTCTAATTCAAAGCTCAACCTTCTGCTCTATGCAGATTATCACATGGCCTCCAGTGGTATTGGATTATGAAATGCTTCAGATTATGTTTTTTTCTTTACTGGAAATCCCATCATTGCGATCGACTAGCAGTTGAAGTACAACTGAAGCTAAACTCAAAGCTCTTTGTATAATAGTGCAAGAGATACTATGGGTTATTCATCTATTTGAAGATTAAAGAGACAAGGTTTTTCCAACATCTCTATTTTGTGATAATATGGGAGCTATTTCACATTCTAAAGATTATAGATGGCACCTTCAACTAGAACATATGGCCATCAAACCATAGCGAAAGTGGTGGAGATAAATTGGACATATGAAGAGAGGTAGGTACATAGTCATAATATGGACTCTGTTTTGGAATAAAAACAAATAGAAGAGGATGAAGAAACAGAAGAAGATGTAGAGGGAGAAACAGAAGAAGATGGAGGTGGAGAGGACGTGTGTGGTGGCACAGTTGGAGGGTTGGAAACTAAAGGTGTAGATGGTGTGGTCAGAATGTTAGTAACTGTGGTATAAATAAGAGGACATGGAGAAATAGAAATTGGACCTGAAATAGTAGCTAAAGCATGTGTAGTCCTCGGATTCAGATCGTGAGGTCTATATGTAAAGTCATATGTGAGTTGCTTATCATAAGTATCATTTGGTGTTTGATAAAGGTTAGATGAAAACACATCATCTTCTACGAAAATCATACTGCGTGAGGTAAAGATTTCCTTAGTGGCTGGATCAAAATAGTTCCATGCCTTCATATGTTCGGGATGCCCAATAAACATGACTTTTGCCGCCTTATTAGAAAGTTTTCCTTGTGTTGGAAGAATATCAACTAGAATAGTTGCATACTCAAGATAGCTAAACACTCACCAGTGTGATATGTCTGGTTTACCCATGAATAGCTTCGAGTGGAGTTGTAAGCTTCAAAGCCTTGGTTGTGCTCAATTGGCTAAGTATGATGTTGTGGTTATAGCTGTACTTATAGCTTCTACTAAAAAATTAGATGATAATTGCTTATGCGTCGACATGCATCTTGCAATTTCCAATAGAGTCATGCTCTTGTGCTCTGCAACATCGTGGCATGAGAATAAGGTACAATCAGATGTCTCTAAATCCTTTTGCATTATGTAGGCCTGAAACTCTTCTGGAAGGCCTTCTCATGCATTATGTGTTTTAAAAGCTTGATGGTAGTGGAGAACTAATTCTCAACCAAGTGCATTCTCTGTTTTAAAAGCTCGATGGTTGTCAAAAACTGATTTTCAACCAAGTGATAAGAATGGCGAAAGCACAAAGAAGACGCTAGTACAGAGGGCAAGATACACAAAACTAAGATAAACTTGCATTGATCAAGAAGCTACTTATATATGATTTCAACGTCTCTATTCTAACAACCTAACAAACTCTTTGGATTTACGTGATCATACTTGTGATACTTGTATGATGACATCACCCATCTAACAACCTAGCTAACCGTTAACACTTTAGTTTACTGACTCCAATACTCCCCCTTAAACTAAAGTGTGAATCGGCTTATCCTTTTCAAGCACAAATCTCCCCTTTAAGCTGATTCTCTTGGCTTTTAATACATGTATTCTGCAGTATCCTCATTATCTGCTATAACCAAGTTGGAAATTTGAAGAGTATTTGCATCTGCTACAACAAAGTGGGAGCGAGCAGTCATTTTTTCTTTCTTTCCATCAGATTTCCTTTCATCAGAACTATCTTGACTATTTCTTGTTGTTCTTTTGTCACAATCTCTAGCAATGTGTTCAAACTGATGACAGAAGTAGCACTCAATCTTGGACATATCCCTACTACCTCTTTCCTTAAAATTAATAACCTTATTGGGAGTATGTCCAACAAATGTAGCTTCAGATCCTCCATTCTCTCGCTCAAGAATAACTTCTTGTTGCAAGAGCCGCTGTTGTGCAACATCACTTAAAATCTGCTAGCTTGCCTATCCGAATCTTCTCTTTTTTCAGTTCTATTAGTCCTTCCTGAGGCATGCCTTTACTAGAGAATTATCTCTCAAGAAAGGCCCAAAGATCCTTGAACTCGGTCAATCTTTCAATCTGAGGCTGAATGGTAGGATCTACCAGTAGATTGATAGTTGAAACTGCTAAAGAGTTCATTGCTGCTGCCCTTGCATTTTTTGTGCTGATAAAGCCTGCCTGAAAGACATCAGCAAACTTGTTGAAGATGAGATAGTGTTTCATAAACACACTCCAAGAATGATAATTTTCATTTATCAGTCTGGCATTGCTTGCAATTTTGAAGGGATCCATCACATTAAAAAACTCCTTTTGATTTCAAAACCCGTGTCTCACGGCTCAAGAATTACGCCACAGTGCCTGCTTTTCTAAGTGGCAGACCAGATTTGCAAGGAAAAGCAAGCGCTGCAGACTATGATCTGGTTGTAAAAAAAATACTCTCAGTGAAAATGTAATCATATCTGTATCATATATCTTGTACATGTACATAGCTTTGATGAATATAATCGAAGTTTTTTTGAGCAAATTGCTCCAGCACTTGTTTCTTTCTAGCACACGCTCTACTTTTTGCAATGGTTTTATTGTCTTCCTTTTTTAACACACATAAAAAATGGTACAATATTGCCACCAATTCATATAGGAAAAAATTACAGGATGCAATTTCTTGACCAAAAACATAGGTTAAAAACCCGAGTTAAAAAAAAAATGACAAGTGAATAATTTCAAAATAACGGAATCGTGGTTAATCGAAAAATTCTAGTTTAACAAAAGTCTTATGATCCTGGTTCTACTCCTACGTAATTCATTTAACAGGTAATGATGATAATCATTCAAGGTTTGTCAGGTGCAAATAATTGATCCATGTTTCTTCGTTCTAAAGAAAATAACTGATATGACAACAAGTGAAGACTACCTAGATAGCCTTGAGGTGCAAAACGCCAAGACTGATTCATGTTTTACAGTAAGAGAGAAGGTTATTACTAATGATACACCAACTGCTAGTGACAAAGTATCAACTAATCAAAATGAGTTAGCTTCTATTCAAAGGCAAAAGAAACATTACTTCAGCTAGATGAGATAATGCGAGGTAAGTAATAAATGCCTGGATAAACAGTTCACTTATTTTCATAAAGAACGCCAAGCACCTATAAGATGCACGGGAGTCCAACAAAGAAATTTCAGTAAGAGATGCTCATATTGATAACTTGTTGTAAATATTACTAATCCCGGTCAAAATAAATTCCACAGCACCACTCAGGATCAGATAAATTCCACACTACTACTTGATCAATCCAACTAAGTGGAGATGAAATTTATTTTGCATTATATTTATGCATCTCAGTTTTTTTGTGCTCTTTTGTAGGGATACATATCGGAAGCTTTTAGGCCTGGTTCCATTCGTTTCTTTTTGAGACACTCATCCAAAGCCATCATTTGTAGTTAACTACAATGATGTGGAGGATCTAGCTGCTAAGGCTTCCATGATGAGTTCTCGACATTTGAAAATGTTTGGCAGATGCATGATTTAACTAGCTGTAGATGTTTTTGTTGATATTCTTACACGATTTCTATTTGTCATAATGCAAGTATGTAAGTTAGAAGATACCAAAACTTTGAAGGATAAATTTTTCTTTTGTCCTCTAATATTGTATCTGGAATCCAAAATGCATGATCAAAAGACTCGAAGTCTTCCTTGCGAATACTTTAAGATTAGAGTTTGTTTTGAAATTTTAAATGTTGAGAGTTGGATTGTAGAGTTAACTCCAACTTCTACCACCATATTCACTGGCTAGGTCAAATTTCTCAAGGTTTTAATATCACCGCACCTTGAAGTACTCTTATTTTTTGTATTCTATGATCTTGTGAAACTCGCACCCAACATAGAACACGATGTAATGTCATTTTTAAATGAAAATAGACAGTAAGTATTATTCATCTGTCAGTTTTCATGTGCTTTGTTCTAAAACTGAAGTAGCTATGGTATTATCAAAATTCAGGAACCCAATGATGTCCTATACGGAATTTCCTAAAAGTAGGATTCTATCATCCTTTCTTATCCATAATATTTGAAATGGAATAGAAATTTCAAAGTAAATATTTTTGTATTTTCCATATGAATATGAGACTAAGTTTTTGTCTTTTTGGTCGACAAATCTTTTTGACGGCCATCGAAAACTCTTGGGAAATTTACCAAAATAACCCTAATTTTTTATGTATTCCCCAAAAAGCCCTTTGTATTTACCAAATAACCCAACTCCAAAAACGAATATCCAAAATTGACCTTGCCGCTAAAAACAGCCCGGATTCTTGCTTTTCTTCTTGTCGTTCCAATTCTGTCATGTCATGGTGTTGTTCCAAGGCAGTATTTGCGGTTGATTCGCATGCCGAGGTGTTGCAACCTTGCTGTGGACAACCCAAATCCATTGTACTGGATTCAAAAGGTAAGACATACCATGGTCTCCTTCTTTATCAACAAGCAGGTGAATTAATTTGCTTTCATATTGTTGTTTTGCAGTTGCTTTCTCTCCTTGCCTTTTGCTTTGTTTCATTTTATTTTTGAAAATGTTAGTAATAGTCCCTCTTATGGTCACCTGATTTCTAACAACAATTTTATGGAGCTTGGAGCAAGACAGAGGAGATTATGCACGAATTCATTAATTTGAGAATCCGTACATTCTCATTTTGCTCGAAATAGCAAATCAGGGGCGTATAAAG
>JAANSK020267704.1:0-11865 GCA_011763485.2 Isoetes engelmannii
AATCTCTCTTCATGCAAAAGTATGGGCTAGTTTAGGGGGGTCAAAATCACAAAATTAGTTCCAGATTTTTTTTTTTTACCTCAATTTGCCACTTTTTTGGGAAAAAAGGGAATCTTTGGGGAATATTCCTTTTGCTCCCGTTTTAATGCAACTCTCCCGTTTCATCCGCAACTTTGTTGAAGGGTAAGCTTTACCTAGCAAAATATTGTCTTGAAGCAGGTTGGCTCCTCTTGCCAAATCCTGGATCTACGGCTCCTCAAAAAAATAATGATAAATAATCAGCTTCTTTGAGGATCAACAGAAGAATCACCCTTACAGTGAGTAGTGTGATGAGGTTTAACTTACCTGGAATAAACCGTATTGTAAAGTAACCTCTGGTGCAGTCTATTTGCATCTGAATCAAGCTGTAACTTTGGCTGCCAAGGACCGTGGATAAAGGCTGAGGCATTGCATGACGAATTGGTGGGGACTGAAAGTTGGCAAAACTGCTGGGTGCACCGAGTACTTGATACGACCTCAACCCTAGTTCAATAAAAAAAATTCAGCTTGGAGACTGTAAGATTTGCATCAATGAACTCAAAACAGGATAAAAATCCAGTGAATCCAACATAGACACTTATGAAGAAAAGCAAGAAAGAAAAGAGAACAAGCGGGCATGCCGCTGGTGATGCAGGAGGCTTGCATGCCCTCGCAATGTTCTTCTGCATCTCGAGAATTCTAGGTTTTTGCAAAAAACACGAGGGGAGAAGAGAATTTTCAACGGATTATCTAATTTTCCCAGCCGTAGATGCAAAAATATGAAAATCCAATGGCAGGGAATGAATAATGCTGATGTGGCATGCCAAATGGACATGCTAGAATTGCAGGAATCAGGGCACTTCAAGTTAGGCAAGCCTGCTAAACATAAATAAAAAAACATGGTGCTTTGCTTCAGAAGAAAAATGCCCTATAACCCTTGAAAAAACACTTTGAGTACATGTGCAACTAAAGAGAGAACCTATATACCAGATGAAAGATGACGTTGGGAGCTCATAAGATAGAGGAAACTCTAAATAGTTTAACTTGATATGCTTCCATGGTACGAAGAAATAGCACGAATAAACCACAACAGTTAGCACCTTCTAAAGTTAGTGCATAGTGCTTCCATGATGCTTCATAGTATAGTTGGCAGAAGATAATACCTTGCTGCACATACATAGTTAAAGAAAAAGTCCCTACACCCTCAAGAGATAATGCATACACTGACTTCCGCCCTAAATCTAAGTCTCCATTACCCCAAAAACAGAACTGCCCTTATAAAGCTTTATGTTACATTATTCTTTGTGCCTAAAAACATATCATTAAGCGTTGATCTTGCATGGTTGTATCAGCTATATTGTTACTTCATTTCTAAAGCATTATCTAAGCCACATGTGAACTTCAAGGATGTGCACATTGAACTGGTGAAAATACAAACTAAAACCAGAAGTACCTTACTTGTTTCTCCTAATTTATCATTGATATCAACCTTAGCAACAACATTTGTGTGGAAACCACATAAATTACCAAGCCACAAATCTTGCAGCAAAACACTGGAACAAAAGTACATATGAGGAACTAGAGAACACCGGAAATTGATTAAATAAGGCTATAAATACACTCTCAATTACATGCTAGGATGATCTTTTATATTGCCTTGCAATCATATCATAATTAACTTCTGCAATTGCTAAAGGGCAACTTTATAACATAAGGTTCTACAGCTAACATCTTAGTCGGTGTAAAGGTGAAATGCACGTTCGAGTGATTGATTCGAACTGCCCATGATGTCTCACGATCATCAAACACGTGAGACAATTTGTCTCGAAGGTAGGCTGGTATAATGGAATCAGATAGCCCCTCAGGATGAAATGATTTAAAGAGCCTAGAATGCGTCCATTACATATTCTAACACATGTGAGCTCTTTCGCTGCTAAAACGCCAATTCGTCAGCCACAGTTTCTCACTTGATAAAAGGGACAAAAAATTAGTGGTTAGTCAAACCACCACATTACTCAATATGTAGATACATGTACTCTATCCTCTACATGCCTCTCTCAAAGCACATCCGCGTAAACAACGTTCCCGTGGGTAGGCTTTTGCAAATAGGAAGTCACCAATTAGTTGGATGAAGTTCTCCAAGTTGACAACTTCGTCAGTGCAAAATATCTCTTTGACCTTTGCGACGAGCTCATCTATTTTCACGTCTGCTACCCCATGCACATGAGCGTGGTATTTTCTTTCCCAATTATACCATGACCCAAGAGCACGTATGACAAAAGTAACGCTGGTGACAGGATACTTTTTATCACCCTTTAGACATTTGGCGACATGGTGACCAAAGACATACCACGGGACCAAAATGCGCACCACCTACCTAGAAGACGAAGTAAGTAAGATAAAAAGAAAGAAAGTAGAAGAAATCAATAAGAACACCGAGAAAGTATAAGCATAGTGTTTTAAGTATTAGACTCACAATTAGAGGAGCTCTTGGATACAATGTTTGTTGCATATCTTGATCTGCTGACATCTGCCCCCTAAATAATATGTCATGTGACATCACGTCACATTCTATCTAGTGCTTCATATACATGTTTATGCATAATCGGGGCCTCATATTTAGTAAATGTGTCCTCGGCGTTACTGCACATAAGTAGAGCCACGTGTTTTTGTAGTCCTTGTAACATTTGCACGCATAAGTAGGGGGTGTGTATTTTCGTAGGCCTTGTGCCAAGAAGGAAGTAAAAGTCTAATAATAATGCACTCATTTGTAAGTAGTAGAATCAACAATTATGTTATTGTTTTCCTATCACATGAGTGTCCGACCTTTTCACAATGAGAGGAAATTCAGGTTACCAATTTGAAACACCATTTGCTAGTTTACTTTGCATTGACTACATTAAAGGACAACTAACTGGGTAATCCATGCTAAATTGCAGAAATCGTCTCCTTTTTAGGCACTTCCATTGTGTTGCATGTAAGTTGATGTAACAACCATGTAACAATGGTGTGCCCAGTCTTGCTCCTCATAAGTAAGGGGTGTGTTTATATAGGCCTTCCTTATAAAAGCGGGCACATATGTTGCTAGTAAGATGTCTCAAGTTTAATAACATTATTATTGGTTTTGCTATTGGGTTTTAACTTCTTAGCAAGCAATACTTATGCATATATCAACGACATTGTAGTCAGGCAAGAACACCAAAATTTGCAACCTTTGGTTCGATTCCCATTAAATATGCACAAACTGGTGTATGCTTATAAAGCTGATACACCAGCATCTTCCCTAATCAATACACCCTAGGTGACAATCATTGGAGGAAAAATGTATTGCAACATGTGAAGCCAAATTTGGCTTAATTTGTAGTTACAAAATCGAATTAGAAGCCCTGAAAATGTTAGATATATATTTACTTGCAGATTTTCTATTGCCGACTTGCAAGATTGCAAATGAGGGATTCAAGAACTTTATGCAGCTGGAGTGGAATGTTTATCATTGTTGGGAGTGAAGCTCAAGTAGCACAGATGTTTATTCCGTGCCAGTAGCCACTATGAATTTATTGTTTGTATTGATATAGATGGCAACATGATTTAGAATCGTATCAAATAATATAATTGGAAAGCATAAGCATAAATGTGGAAATTGTGGTACCATTGGAGGGACAACTGCGTATGATAGTTGGTAAATGCTAAATAAGAAAACTTCTAATGCTGAATTCTAGTGACATTGCAAAAGCTCCCTAACTGCCTAACGACAGTATGGAATCAATCACTATAATTAACCATTATTACCTTTATTGTCATTAGAATGGCCTTTTTTCTTAGCAAGAACACACATAGATGCACCTATCATATAGGGTGTACGTCATGTGCGTGCAAGAGGTCCCCCAAAACCCCCCTGTAGACGCCTTATAAATCTACCAAAAACCCCCATTTCAGCCACATATTGCCCCAGACCCAAAAGAACCCAATTTGTAAGAGTATATGTAAGTTTGGACATAAAAAAAACCCTTTTGGGTCACTCACCTGCTTTGTACGGATTACACTATGTGAACCTCCCTTGGTTCAATCTTTGTACTTGTAATGATAAGATTGGGAAAATCATGAATGTCAGATGTTACTGCTAAGGAAAAAAAAAATACTGTAAATGGAAAAAGAAAAGCTTACACAGTCCCTTTGCATTTTATGATGTTAAGACAACCCTTTATGCTATGATTAAGAGATGAAGAGAAATGTACAATGCATGACATACTTCTTTCTTGGTAAAACAATTCAAATATTCTCCAGTCCTTCGGGACATGGTCTAGTGGTAGGACCTTAAAATGCCGCACTCAAGCTCAGGGGTTCAAACCTGGCCAATGTGCGTCTAGTAATGGGGACCTTAAAATTCCATTGCCCCGACATCAGGGTTCAAGTATGACCAATTGGTCATGTGGTAGAGACCTTAAACCTGCCATATGTAATGGATAATCACATGCAAAGCAGCTCCTTGCATAGAATTGGAATTATCGCGCCTAGAATTGGAATGATCACGTCTAGGAATGCATTGGCTCCATGTGATCTATAGAATAAAGTGAAGTAGAATGTTATCATGAAATGATGATGAACAGACTGACGTCCTTCAAAAAAAAAAAAATCAAACAGTCTCTAACGGCAGTTCTTGTATATGCAAGTAATTTACACCTTAATATAGGACAATATATTCCAAGGATTGTGCAAATCCTATTGTTTAAACTTGGTTTTTCCGACTGGTGGAAAACTTTTTAGTTAGATTTTTTTTTTTATTGATTTCCTAAGGTTTTGGAGTTTTTTGCCATCGTGAACATTTTCCGGTTATCCAAAAATTGGCCTTCTGGCTTGCCTATGATTTCTAAATCATAATTTTTGGAGCAGATGGGTTTTCGTAGACTTCTTATCTAGGATTCGTTATGCCCGGCATGCTTGCCACGGCCCTTAGGATGACACACTTACGGATTAAGATTTCCAGGGTATTCCGGCCAGGTATTGGCATTCACATGCATTGCGCAGAGTGCTCATGGAAAAGCATAGTTTGAGCAAGCTTGGATCTTGGAGAGCTCCTGCACAATCATCACAACCAGTCGGGCAATGGTGTTCAGATCCTGCATCAAGATTTCTTTCTCTCAAGGTATTACGGTCATGGCTATACAGTATCCCTTTATCTGCATAGTATTTGCATAATAGATCTTGGTTGATTTTCGTGTTGGAAGGCATATTGTGTGACAAACGAAGGAACGATTTTGGGGCTAATCGTAGATGCCTATCTCAGATGCAGACCTCATGTTCTGGTTTTCGGAGCTGCATTCTGATTGTTATGTAGCAAGCCACGTTTTTCAGATGCTAATACCCTGGAGATATCAGGTTTTTCTAAGTCCACATCCATGAATCAAAAGCATTTCTTAAAGCATTTAATCATATTTGCTGATGTGGTAAAGACCGGTCTAATAGAGCATTGGAATCCATAGATGATCCACGCTTCTAAACTCTTGATACTTCTTCTTCAGCTAGCATAAACAGATATGGTTTCTAAGCTTTGGCAAAGATGCCATATCTTGATTTATGCATGTAATTATGGTGTCTAAGACTAGCTACATGGTCCGGCTTACATTATCCGACTCCTTTTTGTCCATCTAACTTTTTGTTACTAGAATCATTACAAGTAGAAATGGAGGTCAATGCAACGCTCCATTTCTATCCCTTCAATTTTGAGAAGCCTGAGGTGGTCGAAACTCCTTAAGCTCATGTTTTGTAACATAACATTGGCAAGTTTCCAAGTAGTTGATTAGTCTTTTATATCCACGTACTTGATTACTGCTGATTTGTGTCGTTCTCTGATGTAGATCTTATTAGTGAACCAGTAACACTTTCAAATAACATATATATGAATCGATTATGCATAGGAAAACCACTCAGATTCACAGGTTTTTCTCTTCTCATAGTTTATGTATGTTCGAACTTGATAAAGAGGAAGATAAATATGTCCTACTATACAATAGGTTTTGCATCTCAATAAAGATAAATGCACTTTTTGCTTATGTATCAATAAACATTGACATATATTCCAAATGACTGCAGATTATTCAGATATATCAAAACGCGTTATGCAGAAAAAATTACTGGAATATGTAGAAATGAGATTTGCATATGCCATCAATGGATTGTGACGACACCAATCATAACAGCATCTCTTTTGCATAGAATGTCTATCAGGTACCACGATTTCCTATTCCATTTGTAAGCATGATGGATGAAGTCAGGCTATTTTTTAGATGAAATTGAAAGAAATCAATAATAAAATATAAGAGATAAGAAAGAAAAATAACATTTTTTGCTGTTTTTTAGAAAAAGGAGAAGCCTAGTTGTTTGTTGTTTCGTTTAGAATCTCGGTTGAGTTCGTAGTCAGGCTCTTGGTCTGTCGCCCCCCTCCATCGAGGGGTGTGACGATGGCGAGCGCCTTGGCCTATGGATGAAGCCAGGCTATTTTTTTAGATGAAATTGAAAGAAATGAAACAAATCAATAATAAAACTTAGGAAAAAAAAAAAAAAGAACTTTTGTTGTCTTTCCTTTTATCGACAACTTCATATTGATAGGGAGTAGAACCAAGAGAAATTTAGTGTAAATGGTTGTTTCGGCGATTCCGAGGTCGAGGATGTTTCTCTTGTCGGGGTATGCCACGGTTTAAACGTGTCATACTGACGGTGGGCGTTATTGCCAATGCCGAGGATAGCTAGGGTCTGCCTTTCTTCAAGTTGTATGGATCTTGCCTTGCCGCTATTGGCTTCAGTCACGCGGTGTTGAAAGGTGAGCGCTGGACACTCGGGGAAGGCTAGGAGGATATATTAGTAGAATATACCCTAGTTCCTGATGGTGCAGTTGACGAAAGTCCAGCACTAATACAGGGACTGGCGTATATTTTATAAAGTATTCTCTTGGGGCTTATCTTTTGAAAGGCATGGCCCCATTCAAGTGCACCTATGTTGACTTTTCCAACATTCAAGAGAGCATCATTGGTGCTACCCAAAGTGGCGGATGAGTGGAACCATCGTGCATTCCCCTCCTACCGTTTCACCGTCTCTATGGGCAATGTAGCTTAGTTACTAACACTAAGCTCCATCGTTCATAGAGGCGTGGAAACATGTGTAGGGGACTGCACGGTCCTTCCACTATAAAGTTCCTTAGTGTTAATAAGGTTGGCGGATGAGAAGAGGTACCATGTGTTCCTATTCTTTCTTTCCCTGCCTATTCGGGCAATGTCGCTTAGTTACTAACACTGAGCGCTATCATTCGAATAGGTGCGGAAGCAAATGTTAGGAATTCATAGCACCTTTACTTTGAAGCTGATTGGTTCAACTGATAGCTCTTCACACTGTGGAATAAGATGTGAAAGAAGAAGTCTTGAAAGTTCTTTCAAGTCTTATTCCACTCGGGCCACGCATGAGCCTTTGATCTTAGACAGTGACAAATACCTTTTATTGCATACCGCCCTCTTGAAGCAGTGGTCATATTGGTGGGTTGATGGTTAATCAGTGGGGAAATGCGGTTGCTGGTCATTGTCAGCAAATGCTAGTCATTGTCACACACAAGCGCCTGTAACAATGACTGACATTTGCTTGAAGTTCCTGTAACAATGACCAGCAAATGCATTTTATTGATATAATTGATCATCAACTCACTAATATACCCCCATTCCAAAAGGGCGTCATGCAGTGAAAAAGTGTTGTTACTGTATAAGAGACAATAACACTACCTTTGAATACTTTTAAGATCGTGTGAGGCATGTGCTAGATTTTGGTACTGGGATCGGGTTCTGTTTCCACTTACCCCTACACAGATTATACAGATTTGGTTGTAGTTGTTGGGCTAGATTTTGGAATTGCTTACTCCGGTCTCTCCCTTGTCCGAGCGCATGGAATGGGCAAAGGACCGGAGTAAGCAGTTTCGAAATCTAACCCAACCACTACAACTGCATCCATCTTGTATTCATTGTCTTCAGTGTGTCTCAAAATTCTTTGCTAGATCATGCTAGGCTGCATTTCTTTTAGGGAAGACAATAGTGAGCATCAGGGATTCTTGTTACCTCCCTTAGTAGGAGTGGGCTTTACGATCCCTCTTTTAAGCCGTCTCTCTGTGTCACTGTCGTTTGATCATTTGTTAAGCTCCATTGCACAAAGAGACGATTGAATTGAGGGATCAGAAATACCGCTTCCTCTAAGGGTGGAAGTCTCTAGGCACATTGTAGGTCAACTTCAAACATGAGCAGCTCGTCAAAATTCAACCTCCAGTGCTTGCCATGATTCTCCGTTGATTGTGGACGTAACTATAGCGTGCACAGAGTGCATACCATAGTTACGCCTCACTACTGCAATCGATGAAGAATCTCCGCCAGAACTTCAGACTGAATTCTAATGACCTTTTCGCGTTTGAGGTAGTGAAACGATGCACTTGGGTGTAACAAAATTCCTATCGGCTCTAGTATTGTCTCTTTTGAAAAATGCATCTTAGTGATACCCAGCTTGGTTGCCTTTTAATATTACGAGTGAGTCTATTTCTGAATTTTTTATTCGAAACATCTAAAATGCCTCCTGTATTTTAGATGTTTTGAATAAGAATATCAAAAATAGACAATTGAAATAAAATTGTGTGCTTTAGTATGCAAGGTGGACGGGTTGGACCGCGCACCTTGTGGACCTTCATCTGCGTCATCGTCACTTGGAATGGTCCGTTAATACATGTTCATGCAAGTTAAACATAGAAAATTAACTTGTCTAAAAAAATTGTTCCAAAAAGTGTAGAGTTGTTGTGATAATTGAATTTGTTGTGATAATTGAATTTTATACAAATAATTGAAACGAAGAGTAGACGCATTGTTGAAACCACAAGGAAGTATCTTTCATTAAAAGAGTGCAAAAGTATTTTTCATTACAAGTGCGCAACGGTTACAATGGTTTAAAGATACTCATTCATCAACTTCTTGGTCGCTACTGTTATCATCAATTTCCTCTCCCCCGTGCGGGCCTAGATTTAGTCTCCTAATGCCCTTTCCCCTGCCATCGCCTCGTCCCCTGGACTTGTTTTTTTTGACCAGGACGCCTAATAGCTACTGTAGCTGGCATTGGAGAGTCCATTGGGTCAGGCAAGGTTAGGTCCTCAAATGGAATTGCTGTATTGCTAGGACCTGTCGCCCTTGTATTGGACTCTTGCCTATCTTCGCTGTCTTCTGACTTGTCCGAGAATATCAGTTGCTCTACATCATCTTTGTCATCAACAAAATGGGTATGTTGAATGTCTTCGTCAGCATGGGTAGCCGCATTGACTGCAAGACACTTGTCCTCACTGTCTTCAAGGCTATCCTCTTCCACTTCGGAATTTGTATCCAACCAGGGAAATTATAGCTTGTCCACTACAACTGGACCACTGTTGCGATTTGAGAGCCGCCAGTTGGCAAAGTTATATACAAGTTTGTTAGCCTTCTTATGCAGCACTATGTATGTACTTATAGGCACTCCAATTCCTCTCACTCGCACTATTTGATGATACTAACGAGAGGATGGTCATTGCAAGAGCTTGTAGCGTGTCAATTACTTGCACGTAGGCTTGCCACCATGCATAGGATTCCATATTGGGCTCTCTCTTATGGCTGCCCAACGTATCATGGAGTTCTTCGTCTGCCCAACTTCCGCTTGGGCTCTGCTACTCAGTTAACTCAGCAATGAATTGCTTATAGTCAGACCCATTTGGATAGTAGAGTTTTGCAACCTTCTTCAATGAACCCATCACTTTCTTGTCGTATGTTGGTCCATATATCATGGTTGTGCGGGTCCAAGGCATGTGCGGCACCGTGAATTGTGTGAATATCATTGTACGACTTCTTCCATCAGAGCGTGAAGTCCTTTAGCAACAATGTGCGCTTAGCATTATCAAAAGGGGGCATTGGGCCCGTCTTGCTCCAAGAACGCCTGAATTGAGTGCCAACATCTCCATACCTTGTCAGTGCTTTCCTTGAAAGAATTAGGGTTCTAATGGCACGATAAACAGGTTGCATGCACCTCACAACATTTTGCACGCCTTTCCAAAACCTCTCCTGGCCAATCATTTCCTTAGGGCACTTGCCTGTTGGCGGTGTTTGCCTGCATTCTTGTTCTTCTGTCTCCTCTCCCATTCAAAGAACTCCGTATGATTGAAAGTGGAGATAATCCAGTCACGACACCGGAACCAAATCGGGTCTGCCCAGGATTCATGAGCGCCAGGGCCTTTTGCCGCAATGACTTATAGATGGCATATACTACAGGTTTTTTGGTGATGAACTTAACTAGATGCCGCGTTTTTTGAATAGGGTCCTTGAACCAAGTGTGCGATGAGGAACCAGTCCTTTAGCAGCAAGTTCAGGCAATGGCATTGACAGCTGGTGGCGTGCAAGCCTGGGAATTCTGACCCCAGTATTTCACCCGCTAGCTTGCAATTGGATGCATTATCCATTACGACCTGAAGTTATTCTCTTTGGTCCAAAGCTGTCTATCACAGCCTTCATCTTCTGAAAAATTTATTCTCCCGTTATCGAGTCAGTTTTGGTTTCCACAGTTTTCAAAAAAAATTTGTCATCAGGATACACGACCATGAAGTTTATGGGGTGGTTCTTGTTTACGTTGCTCCAATCGTCAGTCACCAGTGACCTCATAAGTCTACTTTGATCAACGCCCGAGTAACGTCCGACAACGCCGGGCACACGTTTACTAGTAAATACTTATTTCAAATGTACTAAGGAATATATATATAACAGTGTAAATCCAATACTCTCTCGTGGCATTCACAAATCAAAAGAAGCCCTCCCATACATGTGTAATTTATTCTCCTCCTTTCAACTTCACCCTCACGCCTTTGTATGGTATGAAATACATAAAAACCATACTTGTGTATGACGTATATGTATGCTTTCATCAATAATAAACCCCCTAAAGGTCAATCACTAATGTTGTATGGCCAATACAGTATGAACTCCCCTTGACAGAATCCACCACAACTGGCAGACAAAGAGAGCATATTCTAGACAGAAGTTCTACCATGTGGGATCATCAATTATAAATTCACTAGCCACACCCAACAAGACAACGTGTTTGGCAGAACGAGAGGTGATATCCCAGTTCTATTCCAGCCAAAGAGTGCTTAGCTTGAGGCATATTTCTAAATCTCTACCAACTTCCTTGGCATTCGTTGGGCAAAATGTTTATGGTACATGCTCGTTTGTAGGCTAGGATAGAATCCCACCTTAAGAAGTCGGAATCCTAGGGCATCATGAGGGGCAACACTTTTAACGCCACCATCCAGGTGTCACCATCCACGCAGGATTTTCGAGCATTCTAAGACTTTGGAAAGAAGTACAAGTTGACCAGACTAGATTAGACTAGACTCTAGACTAGTTACTTAGATTATCCTACTACAATTAACGGACAAACCAAGCACATCTACCACGTTGGAGATAATCACTGATAGAATCCCTAGCCACACCCAACAAGACAGCATGTTTGGCAGAATGTGAGATGATCCATCAAATCGCACTTAACTTTAAAGATCTCTACCAACTTCCCTCGCTTCTTTCGGGCATGGGATGCTAGTCTATAAATAGGGGCCCTCGACCGAGCGCCTTAAATATCCCACGCCGTCGTGTTTGAGCCAAAAAAATACACTGTGTTTTTTGGAACCGACTTTTTGTTTCTTGAATGTTTGAGCTATATAAAGAAAAAAAAAACTAGCAAAATAGCAGGCTTGAGGCAAAGGATAGAAAGCATCAAGTAGAAGAGCCTAACATATGAACGACCTGAAAAATGCCATATAAA
>JAANSK020267715.1:0-21539 GCA_011763485.2 Isoetes engelmannii
TGGAAGTGCTGGCCTCTGCTTTCTCATCGGTAGTTTTATAATAATCCGAGAAGCTCTTCCAATTAACAGCCTCCCCCGTTATATGCAGATAATAGGCCACTGCCCAAGTTCCAGGAGCCATTCCACCCCATGTGTGTGCCGTCCCTGTAATTCTTTTGTAAATTTCCATGAACTCCTCGGCGCTCAGATTCTTCAACCTGTTCAAGGAAAGATATGCCTTAACGTTTTTTGGAAAAGAATTTAGGAAAAAATACCTGTAGCCGGATTTGTTTGGCATTTTGTCCCCCCAAAGCTTCCTTAGATGGCGTGGGGCACAATCTCTTGTTTCATGAGCGATTTCATCGTGTGACCAATGGCATTCAACTCTGGTTCCATCAGGGTTCAAGCGGCAAGAAGCGGCAACACAGAAGAAGAAGAAGATAGAGAAGAACAGGTTATTCCTTTTCGGGTCTCGAAGAGGGAGATGATGACGTGGCATGAAATTCAAATAACCGGCACTCATTAATCGCGTTCCTGCGATTTCCGCTTCGCTATGCACCACCCGATTCCACCACAAACAAGGTACACAAATGTGGCATCAAAATGCACGTTTTTGAGACACCTTGAGACATCAAAATGCCCCACACAAAGTTTCAAACCATCCTATCCAATGCCTGCATCTTCCCCTCAGAAGCCAGCGTTGCGGATGCCGTGTACACATGCGTGCTACAAAGCATCGACTTAGCCACAGTGATCCTCCCCGCCATAGACAGCCTACTGCCCTTCCAGCAATTGAGATGCTTCTGTAACCCTTGCAAGATCTTATCCCACACCCGCCCTATGGAGATATCCCTTCCAAAGGGAATACCCAGCAGCTTCGTGCATGCATTGCCTGGGAGCACCTTCCACGAGAAAAGAGCTAGACAAGGAGGAGGCGGAGTCAACAAGGCCCATAATGCAGAGCATTTTCCCCAATTCAAGAGAATGCCTGAGGCCAAAGAGAAGGTGTCGAGCAGACCCTTCACATTTCGCAAATCCCTTTCCTCTGCCACCAAAAAGAGAAAGGTATCGTCAGCAAACTGGTTGATGATCTGTTGGCTACCAACCTGCATCTAGAGCCCGTCCACCACGCCCTCCTCCACAGCAGCCAAAAGCAACTGGGATAAGGCCTCTGCTACAAAACAAGAATGGTGCTAGAGGGCACCCCTGACGCACCCCTCTATCCAATGAAAAGAAGGCCGAGGGCTCACCCTGGCACACCACTGTAGCTCGAGCCGACCTGTGCAGCTTCATAACTGTCTCTGTGAACCATGGGCCACAGCCCAAGGCCAACATCATGGCAGATAAGAACTCCCAGTGAACACTGTCATAGGCTTTGGCAAAATCAAGCTTCAAGTATGCAATGCCTTGGCCTGTTGTTCTGGCCCAATACAGGCCCTCATAAGCCGCTGCCACATTTGTCAAGATGTTCCTCCCAAGAACAAACCCAGACTGAACCCGGCTAAAGGAGGAGAACAACACCGGCTTCAGCTTCTCTACCAGGGCCTTCGCAATGATCTTATACACAGAGTACAACAAGGAAATAGGCCTCCAATCACTAATGGTGGAAGGCTGCTTCACCTTCGAGATGAGGGAAATACATGCGGTATTCAAGATCCGATCAAGCTGTGAGGACTGCAGCAACTCAAGATATACTTGGTACACCGACTCACCGGCCCACTCCCAATAAGTCTGGAAGAACTCAACAGGAATGCCATCCAGCCCTGAACACCTGTCCTTAGCCATACACATACATGCCTCGGCAAGTTCCTCTCTCGAGAGCTGCTGCTCCAGGCTCTCACGCTGATGAGGCAAAATGGAAGGCTTGACAGCCGCCAAAACAAGCTCCTACATCTCCTCTCATAGGGGAGCGCACGCTGCACAAAGAATCCAGAGAAATGGGCATGCACATACCTCCGCAACTTGGCAGGGTCCTCCAATGTCCGACCATCGGGCAAGGCAAGAGATGCCATAGATGCCGCATAACGCGATGCCTGGCTGCCCGAAAGAATACGGATGAACTCGTATCCCCCTCTTTCAACCAGGTAAGACCCGCTTTCACACTCGCCTCCCGAACCTTAACCTGTTCCAGGGCACCAATACGCCGCAGCAGAGCATTCTCCCTAACCCCATCGCCCGAATCCTTTCCAACTGATAGAGAGCATGCAGCTCCTGCCGCTCCTGCTGCACACGCTGCCTCCCAAACTCCTTAGCAAAGTGCTTCACCCTAGCAAGAGCTGCCGCCATGCCCGCCATACCACCCACATAGGAGAAAGTGTCCAGCCACACACCCTGGCATTGCGCCGAGACCTGCAAACCCCCAAGGCTTCGCAGCTTGTACCTGATAGTGGCCCACAACGCACCCCGTCAAGACGGCTGGTTCGGAGCATATACATTGACAATCCCCCACTCCTGACCACCCTCTAGCCACTTGATGATCGTCCAGCGACCAAACTTATCAGCTTCAGAATATGCGACCTGCACATCCATCCTCCATGCGATCAAAGTGCCCCTACTAGTCCTGTCCTGAAGAAGAAGCAACAATAGCAAACTGGCGGCCCACCATATCCAGGAAATGGGACATATCCCCCCTGTGGCACTTGTGCTCCTGAAAACAAACAATATCAGGGCGCATATGTCGCAGTCCCAAAGAGATATGGGCCCTCTTGCCACTAGAGGACCGCACCCCCTGCACATTCCAACTCAAAGTCGACCTATTCATCCCGGAGAAGAAGGATGAACCCCCGTATCACGGACTTTCAGGATGAACCTGAAAGTGGGCTAAAGTTGCACTGCAGACATGTTGTTTTTTAACAGATTCCAAAATAAAGACCAGAATGTCTTTCAGAATGAAGGCCAGAATGTCTTCCAGAAAACAGAGCAGAATTAATACTAGGAAGTATTTCATATGAATACAATATTGGCAAAACTTTGAAATTCATAAGCTTGAAATTCATACCGATTATAGCTCATACAGTTTAACAAAACATTAGAGTTGCATAATGATCTCAAAATCACTCAAAGTTGCAGAATGATCTCAGAATCACCCAGTCTTCAAAACATTAGAGTTGTAGAATGATCTCAAATCACTCAAAACATGTCCGAATTACAAGGTTACATCACTTCGAATGATCTTCTTCACCAGCTCTCCCAAATCATAGCACTTCACTTTGTCATATCTCAATAATTTTGCTGTAACGTTCCTCAAAAAAATTGAACTGTCCACAGAACACATAAAACCATCTACCATCTGCCAGGCCCTAATCATCTGCCATAGCTCACACAGCTACATCGCAAAGAGGGAAAATCTCGGTTTCGCTACCATAGCACAAAGAAAAGCAGGGCTCAGAAGCTCTCCACACCGAACTGATGCTAGGGCAGTGCCTTACATAGTAAGAGGCTCTCTGGAAGACGGAGGAATGTCCTTGAATACTGCATCCCACAGGGGCCGCCTGCCATGCTTCGCCGAAAATATGGATCTCTGATTCCATCGAAAGGAAATACCAACCTTTCCACCTTAAAAGACCGTTCAAGCACCTATAGAAGGCAAAAAGACTGTTCAAGCACCTAAAGGACAAGAAAGATAAGACAGAAACAAAGAACTCCAGAAATTTACCTGAAATCTGTCGTAAAAATCTAAGAAACCGGCAAGCTGCCTTCAAATTGGCAAAATAGATCACCATTCCAGAACCTAAACTGCAAAGAACCAACAGAATTGCAAAAAATTAAGAAAGGTCTGCAAAAAGCCATCTTCAAGCCGCCAAGAACCGTCCGCAAGTGTCTTCAAGGATCCTCGCCAAGCAGCGCCTTCAAGCAGACTGTAGGATAGAACAAAACGACGGCGCGCCATAGCCGAAGACGACCGAAGACGCTGGAAAAGAGAAAGGGCAAATGCCCCCAAATACTTTTATATGGTGACATGTCCACTGACGTGGCAGAATGGCTGCTAAAGTAATTTCTCGACAAGCCAAAGGTCGTGCTGGCTGCTTTTTGCCCTGTCAAGGCGGCGCGGATGACATGGCAGAAAGCAGCCAGCAGGGCCTTTCCCCTATACGTTAAACAATAATAGCCTCCCCCCGATGGTTACGTGCATGTATTTTGTTGTTGAGGAGATGATTCATATTAAAGCTTACTAGTAAACGTGTGCCCGGCGTTGCCGGGCTAACGTCCTCACTTGTGTGTTTTAATTTGTGTGTTTTTACTTGGCATTTAAGATCCATATATAGGTGCAATTTTAAGAACATCTCAGTTCGATGATAGCAAGAATAAATATGATTCTAAAAACATCTCAGTTCGATGATGGCATGAATGGATATAATTTGCTTATGTAAATATTTTTGTTGGTCAAATTTTGTTTAATGATAGTATCATCAATGTATTGGCCTTGCATTTAAAGGATGGATCTTGATAAAGAACACACTGCTTTATAAGAAAAGTGGAGGCAATTATGTTTAGCTGCCACGCAAAAAGTATGGCGTGACACGCCCAATACTCAAAATGTGTTTTTTAGAAGTAGTAAAGTACATCAACAAAAGTTAGAGTATGTATGACAAAAGTGACGCTGGTGACTCGATGCTTCTTGTCACCCTTCAAGCAGTTGGCGACATGGTGACCAAAGATATACCACGGGACCAAAATACGCACCATTTACATGCATGGCGAAGTAAGCAAGTAAGACAAAAAAGAAAGAAAGCAGAACAAATCAATGCCAACAAAGAGAAATTAGAAGTAGAGATTTTAAGTTTTAGACTCACTTAGAGGAGTTCTTTGTATACAATATTTGTTGTATATCTTGATCTGTCGACATTTGCAGGAGCATCTCCATCCTTTGATAGAATGAGTACCTTTATGCCTTGGATTCCTTGAGCTCTCGAGAGTGCGACATAGAGTTGTCCATGACTAAATACCGGATTTGGCAAATACAAACCAACCATTTTCATTGTTTGCCCCCCTCGGATTTGTTGATTGTCATACCAAAAGCTGGTCGCAGCGAAAATTGCATGCGCTCAAAACTGGAATGAGAGTTCTGCATTATTAGGCACCAGGGAAATTCGAAATATGAACACTCTACTTCCAATATTCTTTCCAGTGACAATCTCGGCATCTATAGCACGTATTCCCAATGCACGTATAATGAGGCGAGTGCCATTATAGAGCCCCTTACGTGTAGATACAGACCTCAGCAACATGACAATCATGCCAACCTTCAATGTCAATCAATGTGAGGCATCCCACTTGGAGTTTGCGCATTTGGAAATTCAGTAGGATAAACCCCTGCGTCATTCTCATTAACAGCTCGATCAGCACTGTAATAATCCTCGGGTGTAGCAGGCAACCACTCTGTCATCCTCTTGTTTACTTCGTCTACATCCTCATTTAGCGGCGTAAGGATTGCCCTTTCCACCCAATAGGACACACTTTTATAATTTGTGGAAACATTAGGGAATGCCATGGCTAGCAAGTCATTCAAGTCCTGCGACTTGACACAAATCTCTTCTGGAAGACATATCACATCCGATCCAAGGTTGGGAAATGTGGGTTCAAGTCCATCTCCAACTCGTTGGAGATAGTCAGCAAACGTCCTTTGCGCCTCAGCATCTCTTCCCACATTGTTCATTACTCGCATATTTGTGTTAAGCTTATGTTCCTCAACATGATCCCATATGTAAGAGTACTTCAAGGAAGCTTGCACAATTTGGGTCGATCTCCTCGTGGAACCACAGGTGGAACCTGGCGAAAATCTCCTCCTAAAACAACAGTGAGTCCCCCAAATAAGTTGTCACATGACATCACATCGCGAAGCGTTCTGTCCAATGCTTCATAAACATGTTTATGCATCACTGGGGCCGCACCCCATTACCGGATTTGCTCCAGTATTTCACCTCCTGCGATTTGCTCCAGGAGATGATGGCTGCAGTGCTCTCTTATGAACCGAAGTAAAGAAACGTGGAGGTTTTGCAAGTGCTTTCCCTGTTAAAAAACTGTCAAACCCCTATTCTGGGAAGGATAAAGTGAAGCAGAAAAACTACCTGGGCGTTTTTCTCATCGTCAAGTTTTGTCGTGCTTCAACCTAACATGATAAGAGCTCCTGTTAAAAATCCGTCAAGCCGCCATGAAGAAGGATCAGGCTTCAAAAAAAGTTTATCTGGACGTTTCCTTCGTCCTCCAATGCTCTTCAATCTGAAAAAAATAAAAGAGGTAAGAAATATCATAGATTAAAGCTGCAGCAATGGAGCCTACAACAAACCTCTGTTTGTGGTGGAGGCGATCTGAAAACAATAGCTAAGTTAGAAACCAAAATGATCTCGGATTTAAACCCTATTTCCTTAATCATGGAAGCGGTGGAGATTACCACCCCATGATCTTTGCTGCCCTCGAAAAAACGCTTACTCTGCCTCTCTGGCGTAAAAAATTAACTCAAGAAAAAATGAAGGCAAGAAAAAAGTTTGTGGCCAGAAATTCAAAAAGCGGCGTTAGCACCTACCAAAAAAACGTCACCAGCAGCGTGAGGGGGAAACCCCAAAAACATTTTAAGTAGATGTACCAAGTGCATGTATTTTGCTGTTGGGGAAATTATTCATATTTAAAGCTTATGTACCAAGTTTTGGACCGCAGACAAAAGTCACAAACATTTATCAAACGATGATCATGAAATGCGGCATACTGCTTGCAATTTATATAGTTATAATTATTTATTTGCTGGCTTTATTTGCTGGCTGAAACATATGAAGAATTCTACTTCTTCCAGTAACGGAAATCAAGTACATCCTTTCAGCTCAAACACTTCCCTGATTTCCACTCGAAGATAAACATGAAATGCAGATATAATGCTTGCCATTATAGTTATAATTATTTATTTTCTGGCTGAGACATCTGAAGAATCATCCTAAATCAGGTATGTCTTTCAGCTCTAACACACCTCTGATTTTCACGGATGACAATCTTTTCAAAGCAAATGAAACATTGATATAAAAGGTTTATTGTCCTCATACAAAATGGACTTAACTATTCCACTTCTACTGTGTATAAAATTAAATAATGTGTTGGGTCAGTTTAAGCTCCCAGAATTATGTGCTTGATCAAGTTTGCCCCATCTTCTGACTGCATAGGTCTTTGAAGAAAAATATTGTTATCATTCGTCAGAATACGAAACCTGAATTGGCAATGCCCTCACTCCAAAAAGAAGTATTGCGCACCCTAAAGTACAACTCTTACCAAATTCTAACTCTAAAATTCACCGACGACTTTTCTTGTTCTTCCTTTGAGAAGCCTGAGAAGCAGAACTTTTCCCTTCGGAAACAGCTTTTGATGAAGAAGATGTACTCGCTTGCTTGGGTCCATTGGCTACTGGTTCTTTGGCAACTGCTCCTTGAGAACCTTTCAACTGCGCTCTTTTGTCTTTCCTTTTTGGCTTAAAAGATGATCTTTCCCGTTTTGGAAGCCATCTCTCTGGATCGGGTGGAGGCCCAGGGTTTGCAGGGTCAAAACCCTTAGGATACCGAGGTTTCTTTTTCCGTTTCCTCTTGTTCTTTCCCTTATCAGAAATTTCCATTACTAGCTCATCTTTAGAAGTCGTTTGAATGGACCCAGAACTCAGACCCGTTTGTTCTAATTTCTCAACATTCAAAGCAGATAGTCCAGGGACAGGTGGCAGCTGCTTTTCATACGCTTCTGCTCTTGTAATATCCGTCCCTGCTGTGCTCAAAATAAGCCCATTCAAGGCTTCCAATTTTGTCCTCGGGTTCTCTGTATTCGTCAGGCGTTCAAATAGATTAGCGGCATCCTTATAATTCTTATGTTTCAATTTATACTGAGCTGCCTTTTGTGTCAATAAATCCCGTGTGGCAAAGTCCTCACCCATGTGATTCGACCACCAATCTACAGCATCATCTAGAACCGCCTCTGCTCCTTTACTGTCTCCCCCTTTATCTTTCAACGCCACAATTGTCATAATCATGCCTGGTTTGTATTGGAACTCACTGATTCTTTGAAGGCACTCCGCTGCCCGTCTGTGTCTCCCTACACACGCTGTCACCTGTGCTTGCATAAATTTCACCTCTGTTGAACATCCGGAATATTCATTCACATGCTTCTGTAGCAGCTCTTCTGCCTTGTTCAATTTTCCATCTTTGCAAAGCAAAGATGCATGCAACAATATTGGGAGGTTGCTGTCTGTGAGTCTATCAACCAAGGTTGGTATAAGGTCAAAAGCCTGTAAATAAATGTGACCAGCGCCATGATTCAAATGCTTAAAGTTCTATAGAATCTGGAGATTGTAATTTCACTTACCTGGTGCCATTTATTAGAGCTCAAAACCAGCAAAAAGTAGTTGAAAAGAATAGCATCCTTTTGCTTCACAGAAAGTTTTTGTTTCAAGGTCTCTGAAAATTGCATATCATTCTTTTCAAGCAATTTCTCAAATTTTTTTAATGAATCTGACAAATCCTTTGTGCCCCTAATTGCTGCAAGGTTATTTGATGCCACAGCCATAGACGGGAGATCCGTAATTTTCTTCTCTACCAAATCCTTGTATCTTTCCAATGCTTCAGGAGCGTAGCCTTGGATCTGCATAAGATCTCGTGGAATTAATTAGGAGCCCTATGAAAGAAACAAAAACCCTGTAACTTGCATGTGAACTTCTATGACAAGACAACTAGCTTGTGAGTAAAAGAACAGACACCCTTTGCATCGATTAGTATGAATTCAAAATGAACTTGACAAGTGAACATGGCTCCATAATGCAAATAAAAACAACGTTTCGATGTTCTCTTTCCAGATTGTGACACAATTTCAAATTGAACTGCAACTTACAAGACCGATAAGAATGTCTTTAAAGACAAGAATGGCTTGTTTTCATATTGATTCAACCAAATCGGTGTCACGAATAAGGCATTTGAGCAGAATCATATGTAATGTTAACATGGACAAAACTACTTTGTCAATCCTCATTTACGAAGATCCTCATTTGAACAGGTACAACCATCATTACTATGGGTAATGCTAAGATGAGTAAGCAATTTCTACCCTTGCCTTTGACCAAAATTTTGGGAAACATTTTTTAATATGAGGCTGATTCTTCTTCATGCTCATAAATACTGCCTTATGGATACTGGAGCTTATAAAGCACTTAACAGTACACATAACAGTACACATCTGTACAACCATCATTACTGTGAGTAATGTGTGACAGACAGTCAGAGAACGTTAGGAGTTTGACAGTTCAGCTGATTCTAAGGTACAGTTTTCACTGATGTCTTCCATATTCCAGGGTACCTATTGTCAGTCTCACAGTTTGACAAAGAGAGCAAGTCAGTTTTACGTAGTGGAGGTCAGATGTATCTAAATGAAGTCCTTCTGAATTTTCCAAATTCAATTCCCATGGACTGACGACAACTATGCATATGAACAAAGCTTTCTTGCTGCGGAAACATGGCAAACATGACTTGGTCATGTTGCGGAAAAAGCAATTGAGTTTTGTTTCAGAATACAACATTGCAGTTTAAATTCTTGAATGGAGCTTGTCATAACAGGCCTAAGCACTTACTACAAATCTAGTTAAACTATTTGTTATATGACAATGGAGCGACAAGGTTGATGGCCATAGTAGCTATATCTGGTCTTTTCCACTAAAAACCAAGGATCAGATACTGCCAAAGCAAAATGAAGGAGCAAATGCAGAATAGACACAAGACCTTCAGTAGCAAAGACCAAAGTCAATTTCATTTTCAATAATTTATTTGAATACTTCCTGAGAACTTGCCAGATTATAGAGGTTCTGTTTCACAACCGACTGTTGCTTGCTAGCACTATCATCACTGCTCTTCCTGTAGCCATTCCAGCTGCAGGTCCAAAGACTTCAGTGTAATGCAAACTATGCTTGTGTGCCCAAGCTTTAGCCACCACCAGCCTGGATACAATATCATCATCTGAATGAGATTTTGTAGGACTAGGACTTGCCCATTTCCTACAATATTAACTCCTGTTCTTGGGACAGTCTCCCATGTTTTAGTGCTGCAAGAGCATATTGTATTCCTCCTCAGTGCCTATGCTTTACTGCACTGCATAAGTTTGGGGAGCCACATCCTTTTACGCTTTGGCTAGATGTCTAACATGAGGCAGTGACTGAATTCTAGCAGATTAGCAGATCTTCTGGGGATATTGACTTAAGGCAAACTACCAACGTTATGCAGAGGAGGCGGCAGACATTGATTGTTCCCTCTGCTGATAGTGTGTAATGGCTCCTCTCTTACATATCTGCCAAAGATCAGAGTCTTCTACCTGGATCATTGAGGCCTGAGCCGCCTAAGATCTCGTTAGGCACTGATGCACCTTGCTACTTCTGCAGTTAGATTTAAAGTCTATATTGAATGGTTACCTTCAGGAGCAGATATATATGGAACAGCCAAATAGGCTTTGTCAGACAGGCTGGTTTGCAAGCTTAATGGGAGGCTCAAGCAAGCACCAAGGTGTTGGCATATCAAGATCAACAAGTTTCCGTCTTCACAGGGATTTAATGAAGACTTACTACAAACAAAAGGACTAACATACGCATCATAGTAGTCTTGTTGATGACTGATTCGTTAAAACAGGTCGACGAAAGTTTAAGAACTTTGAAATGCCAAATTAATAGCTGCTAATTACTGTTAGGTTAGAGATGTGGCACCAACTTAATGGTATTCACCCTATACAGTCCAAATATCAATGTTATGGTATAAGTGAATCTAATACCTGCTTAACATATGCAAGCTGCACAGACACTGGAGCAAGTTCATCATCAACTTCGTCCCTACTATAATCGTCTTCTAGCAATGCCTCCTCCCCAATTCTGTAAAAACAGTTTCATCTATAGAATCAATGTTGTCAACAGATTAAAACTAGAAATGAGTAAAATAGTACAACTTTTTATGGGGCTAATTTATTGCATCAATATTCTCAATAAATACAAGAAAATACAATGTTTATGTACTTATTATATCAGGTCTCTAAAAACAAGTAATAACTTCCTATTTGGGGGGCAAAAAGGGCAAAAGATTCTTGCTTACATACAACCTAATGAAAGCGGTAGCCAGGCAGCAAAGCGGAACAAACTGTCATAGGCAATGTTGTGGGAACATTTGACTATTGTTCATATCACAAATTGAATGGTTGGCTAGCTTTACCATTTTCAATGAAAGTGCACCGATTTTTCGTACCTGTAAGCAATCAAAAGGTAATCTTCTGCTTTTTTTAAATCCCCTGCATCTATCAATGCACATGCAGCATTGTATGCTATTTCGAAACTGGTTTGTGGTGTGAGCTTCATGTCATCCATAAGCCTAAGTACTTCATTTGACCTTTCTCCAGATACATATGCAGCGAGCAGATTAGTTTTAACTTCTGAGTAAATTTTGAATTTCTCTGAGAGTTTTTTATAGCTGCTGATTGCCAAATCAGGTGCCCCTTTTCGGTACAATATTTGGGCCTCCAGTTGTAAAATGATTTCACTCGGATCTTTTCCTTTCAAAATATCAAGAGCTTCAACCAGCATATTCTTCCGATACAAGCAATATGCCTAAGTATAGAGCAGATTAAACTGTTAACTGGTGAACAAATATGTACATGATTTAAATAAGCAAGGGATCTACCATCCTTCATAACTTTTAGCACCCCCACAAAGACTAGATATATGGCTACATGTCATTAACATTGCAAAAATGGAGCTAGCAATACATGGCCTGATGGCCATGAATACACAATATATTTTGTAAAGATGTCAAATCTACATGCCCATGCTATGAATTGCATCTACAAAATATTCATCAGAGATAAGTCACGTCCTTGTGTCAATTCTTTGATTATGTCAAACTTTAAGGAAACGCCAAGAAAGGCCATCTCACCTTCTCAAAGCTCAAGTCTCCAACTGAACTAGGTACTGACTCTATAACATTTAATGCATCATCAATGGCGCCATCCTGAATCAAGGCAACCACCTTGCATCGTACAGCATCAGGATCATCTGGAGCAATTTCTAAAACTGCACAATGTTTCCATCAAGGTGAACAAAGAAGATATGGAAGAAAACAAGCACAAGATACTATGAGAAACGCGAAGAAAGGATACTCTGATCGGCGGTCTTGACAACCTGCTTGTATTTACTATCCTTTGCATGCTTGTTTAATGCGGAAAGAAGATCTTCAATTGAAGGTCCTGATCCAGAAGCTGCAATGTCTGCCGGAACTTGGGCCTCAGCTCCCGCAGGAGCGGAGGGAGCCTCCTGCTGCGGGGGAGGCGGGTGCTTAAGCTTCGCCATAGCTGGGTTCGAAAGGTGTGCCCTCGTTGAATTAAGAGCTTCGATGTCTCAAAATTCCTTCCAACGTCTCGAATTAAGTGTGCCAAATCCCTATCAAGCTTTTGTTTAGGTTGTTCGTTAGGCATATTCTGTTGTATATTCTAAAGGAAGGGCAAGGGGAATTTCCTATGGGCATCGAAGGCCAAGGGGGATTTCCTACGGGCATCAAACTTGGAGGGTTCCGTTGATACCTACACCGACATATTCAGGTTTCAGACCTCGACAGAAAGTAATCATCCCTATCACTTGGCGCTCAGGTCTTACACTCTTGATCTATGGGTTGAGATTCTTTTCTCCTGTATCAGCTGGTCAGATTTGCAGAAAAGTACCTTTAGGTCTACTAATCCATGGGAGCTGACATTCCTCCAGATGAGCATTTAGGTCTCAGGCTCTATAGGAAACCCCTCTAAGATCATAGAAAATTATATCTGGTTGTGCCAGATTGATCTTTTCCTTACGCGTTACTTGCTTGAGGGCAAAATTGCATCTCCCTGCACACGTGTAATGTGTTATATATGCATATTTTTCAATTTCAATGTAGGGCGAGATGCATAGTTCAAATTTTGGGAAAATGTTGCTTTCTATGCAAAAGATTCTTCTATAGTCTGGCAGAGTTTTAAAAATACACGGTTTACCATAATGAAGATGTATTTGGGTTACGACATAATTGCTTGGAGCATTGCAGATCCTCATTCATATGAAAGGAAAACAATGTCGGATCTGACAGCCTATCAAAACATTTGATACCAAATGAAGCAAAAATCAATCATTTCAGAAGAGAAATTCCAGGCAATCCAGGCTAATCTGTATAAGCTGGGAAGAGAGCCAAGAACATCATCATGGCTCCTCAGAAGGAACCTCAAGGGGAGGAACGGGAGGGCATGTTGTTCTTGACAGTGCCACCTCCATGAAAAAAGACCATGATGATTTAGTGGCATTATAAACACATGGTCAGGCAGTAGTGCGGAAAGCAACATCAAAAGGGAAAGCGCATGAGGGGCCAAAGACGGGTAAAACACTTCGGTATTACGTGGCAGCATTAACCCAAGGGTAGATAACAGTTTTTCATAGGGATTTCAGTCCAAGAGGCGAGGAAACATTGGCATTGCTAAATGCATTAACAGGCTGCGCATCTGTTAAGGAATATCCTCTATTCCATATTTTGACAGATCGGCATGTTAAAATGGTATACCACATAATTGGAGGTTTCAAGCTAGAAGGTAATGCAGTGCCAAACAATAAACACCTTGATGATAGACGTCAGGATCAGAAGACTGCATGGCATAGCTGGAAAAATGTTGAAGTGCCAGCATGGTTGTCTCGAGAGTAGCCCAGCCGGGCAGATTGAGAGTATAGACCCAGTTTTGACCTGCTCCAAGTTTTTTTCAGACGCCCACAGCTGCCATCGAACAAAACGAGGGTGAATATGGGATCCCCCCGTATTTCCACTGGAATGTCCAACCAGACGGCATGAACATCCATGTGCATGATGAAGGACTCCCGCCAATAGCTATCCGTGATCCAATAAAGGATTTGCACCTAGAGGCATATAGCGGATCACCTTGACATTTGTCCGTGCCTGAAGGATGGATAGTCTCAACTTATTGATGTCGGACATCTCCGTGAGATTGTACTTCTTGCACATATGTTGCCACGGGGGAGTGGGTCAAGACCTTGAACTGGGAGATAACTAGTTAGCCCACTGAGGAGCTTGTGCAATTTCTTGTAGCTGCAAGTAGGCCTTGCATTGGTATGTGGACCATGTCGAGCTCGCAGTCATTTGCTAGTGTACTTGCATAGTCCCGGGTCATTGGTATCCACTCCTATAGAAGGTTCCATAATCTGTTCCGTGCGAGCTGGAAGACTTCATCCTTGTAGGATGTTTTCAAGAAGGGATTTGCTGGACGAAAGAGAAAATCCTGCGGAACCTCAATTGCTCATAAGCAGTCTTCCAGGCGTTGTAAGTGCCGAGGTGGTCCTTGATAACAAAATGCTGATTCAATCTGTTCCAGTAAATGTATGTCATGGACTGTACAGTTTACAAATAAAGAATGCCCGGGTGATCTAATTGAATCAATTTATAATGGACCATTGTACAAAACAATGCATGTTGCCTAGTGGTGAATTGACGCCAATATTGAACAAGTAAGGCCATGGAGATGGGATCTTCGACTGCTCCTCCCAATTGTATCCATGGGCTTCATAAGGATGGTTGGCAAAGGACAGTGTGCATCTTATAGTTGGTGTCTGGAGGCAGGAGTGGGAGTTGACTATAAAAGAGTAAAAGTTTGTATTTTTTTGCTCCAACTTCGTGTTTATGCTCCCATATTCCTCCACTATCTTCTGCTTCCCCTTCAAGTCTACCTGAAGCGTACGGATCTTATCCTTGGTATTTATGCAGAGAGCAGCGTGTTTGGCCTAAATATCCTCATGGATGGCCTTTCGTACTGTGTCCACGGGGGCATTCTCTTGAAGGGACTTCTGAAGTTCATCCATTTTGGCCTGAGACGCAGCTAGTTGCTTTGCAGCTTCTGCCAGGGAGGAGTTCCGCTCGGCAAGCTGCGATTGAAAACTAGCCACTTTCGTGGTCAATTGATCTTCAAGGGCAGTCACGTAGGCGGACTCTTGCTGCACTGTTTCTCGGTATAATTTCAGCTGCCCTTTGTAGCACTGCGTATCCACCAAGAGCTTTGCAGTAATCTCGTGAAGCTAAGTCTGCAATTGCACAATTTGACTCTGTAGAGGGGCTTGATCACTTTTCTCTTTTCTTGCCTCTTCCTTTGTTGTAGTCTTCTGTTCCTGTACTACCAGAAGCTGCCATTTGGACTTGGACAAATCGTCTTGAAGCTTATGGAGCAGGGCATCTTGCAACGTCCGCCCAGTCTTAATATTGTGGAGCGTGGTTTTGAGCTACCTTGCCTCTTCTGTTAGGTGCTCAAGTTCTTGTGCATTGAGCTCCACTTCCTGGTTCTTGAGCAGTTGCATGCCCCATTGTTGTTCAAGCCTTTGGAACCATGAACTGCTTTGTTGAAATAACTGGTAGCACATTGACCTGATGTGGGAAGGGGTGCAAGAACAGAGTGCGGAACAAAAACCCTAAGTGTCGTATTTATATGAGGCGAAGGGGCGCATTGATGATGGACGTCTGTCTGTGCGAATGTTGAGGTTGCGAACAGGGCGAACAGTGGTTGGTGACACGTCAAAAAGAAGTGATGATGAAAAGTAATGGTGAGCTGAGGTGGGTGAAGTGACGAAAAACGAATTTATGATGGGAAAAGAAAAGGGTGAGGTGGCAATGGTGACATCAGCGACAAGTTGGAGATGAAAAATTCGTATATAAAAAATCGTGTAAACATCCGTGTCGCAAATTGAGTAGCATATCCATGTGTAAAATCGTGGCCAAAATCGATGCAGAAAATCATATGTGAAGAAAATCGTGTAACGTGCCGTGAAAAAAATCGTGTATGTATGCGTGGTGAAAATCGTGGACAAAATCGTGTGAAAATCCGTGGAGGAAAGTGGGGATGAAAAATCGTGGGTGATATTATGTGTGAAAAGTTGTGGATGAATTCATGGAAGAAAAATCGTGCATGAATTCGTGGAGCTTTCCGTGGGTGAGAGTGTGGAAGAAAAATCATTTGTGAGTTCGTGGAGTATTTTTTGGATGAAATCATGGATGATATCGTGCATGAATCGTGGGATTTTTTGTTCTGAATTCGTGGTGCAGTGATGAGTGAAACTGTGAAAATTTGCGTGTAACAACTCATGTAACAAGCCGTAATCAAGATAGGAACTGAAAAAACTTATTCTATACAACCTCTATAGCAGAACATAACCAAAAGAATATGTACAAAAAAAATTTGGTAGCACTAAGCAGGTATTTATGGGGGATCATAAAAGTGATCAGCGTAAGTTGATGGAGGGAATGGAGTGTCTGTGAAGATGACTGATGATGATGAAGGAGCGGAAGTAGTGGGATATGAAACAGATGGATTAGGATGAGGTAGAGATGAAGGGTGGTATAAGCGGAGTTGGAATCCATTGACATGGGATGGGATGGGTATGCCATCCAATTCTTGTAGTTGATAAACACCCGGATGCGGGTTTGCTATAATTTGAAATGAACCAAGCCAACTTTAAGTTGCCCGGGTGAACCCGATACCTTGAATCAAATAGAAGAACAATATCTGCAATGTGGAATAGCTTCTTGTGCAATTTCTGATCATGTTATTTCTTTCGTTATCTTTTCCCAGCCAGAACACAAAAACACGCATCCTATCAAACTTTATCCAGCTGTTGCAATTGATACACCCGTTCAACCAAAGCAGCAGAATGATTTTTGGTCGTTGCAAGCAGGAACTGAAGGACTGACAGTTGGAACTGAAAAGGAAGTATTGCTTCTTGCCCCTATTCTAGCTTGAAAGGGGTTTGATTGGTTGCAACGTTATAGGTGGTATTGTAGGCCCACAACACCATTGGTAGCTTGTCCTGCCAATCTGTTCTTGAGGGATCACAGATCTTCTTGAGCATGTGAATCAAGATTTTGGCGATGGTGCGGGTGTAATAGTAGGATAAACATGAGTTTAAACAAGGAATGGTGTAGGTCTGGAAAGTGGAGAAGAAGATGCAGTCTGAGCTTTAACTGATTGTGGGGCAGAGTTTTGCTGATCCAGGCGACGTACATAACGTTCCACTCTGGCAGACGCTTGTTGCAGAACTTAGTAGGGAATTCCATGAGATAACCCTACTCAATATTGTATTCGTACATATGTTTTGCATGGGCAAAGTACCTTCCTGGTCTTGTTTATGAAAAGCATAGCCATGCTCCATGGCAATGATCCATTTGGATTCATGCAAGTACATTGATCTTTAATAAAGAATTCCATATTCCGCAATGGAATAAATCACCTTACTCAACACCATAGTAATGGTGATAAATTGCTGTTTGATATCCAAATATAGAAACTCTCTATAATATGGTCAGTGAGAGTTGCAACTTGCAAGGAACTCTGTGACGCCACTAAATGATGACGTTGGATCTCTTTTTATATTCCAACACTTTTGCATCTTCTTATATTACACACAATTGACTTATGGAGATGAAATGAGTGGACAATATAATAGTCATTCATTCCACAAGAACTATGACTAGAAATATGAATCAATGTAAGAACCTATTGTAGTTCCATTTGAACTATGAATGGGATTATTGTTCTATAATGCATTCTTAAGAATTGCATCACGTTGACAACATGATTAAAATATCTTCAATTCCATGATACTTATGTAATTTGAGCTTGAGAGGATTTTTTCAATGATAAATGGAAGCATTTAATTTAAAAAATAAACATAACCTGTGGAGCAACATGCACATCTCACCATAATGGGAGTGTGCATGCATACTCCCAGGTTATATGATTTCCTTGTAAGGGAGAAGTCATATATGGTGGTGATGTGGCGTACATGCTGTGGACCGGTGGAGGGCTACACACACACACACACACACACACACACACACACACAAATGCATTGGTGGGGATAACAATGATGCATACTGTATTTTGAGCATGCCATGGTCATGAAAACGTGAAACCCACATGGTAAGTCAAAACCGCATTTTAGCTGGTGGATTTAACACTAATTCTGCAGGAAACAAGGTTACCTCGCCAATAGGTGAACTATTCAAGGCAAAATGTAAGAGTGATGACGACCTAATACAATATTGCATAATATCATCCTCGATATATTTATATTCTATTTGGAGTGCCAATGGGGATAATAATAATATACCCATTTCTGCACATGGCATGGTCATAAAAGTGAACCCTCCATGGTAAGCCAGAACCACATCTTTTTGCTGGTGGATTTAGTACTAATCCTATGGGAGAAAGGTTGCCTCGCCATTAGGTGAACCATCCCGGGCAAAAAATGCTAGGCAATGGCAACCAGAGATGGTTACAAACTATTTTTCTCATTGAATATATATTCTCCAAGCATATAATTAGATGTATGCAAAGGAGACTCTGTGTATACATGTTTGTTAATGTCCAAGACTCGAGGAGGCCTAGATGAGTAGATTCACTAAAATGTAGTGACCTTTTGTGCCCAAGAGATCTGCCTAAAAGGCTGTCACACGGGCTTTTCTGACAAACAGATGAACAAAGATTTGCAGAACACAACTTAATAAAAAACTTAGCAATAATGAACCAAAGTTTGATCACAGACAGTTTTGGAAGGTAGAACAGGAAAATGTTATTAATATTCAGACCAATATTTATAGAAAGATCCGAAGATCATATACAAAGATGAATCACAAGGCAGTTTTTGCTCAGAAGGTAGAACTGGATCCAAAACTTAGGTAGTTTGCAACTAAGGGCACAAAAGTAGAAGTCCAGATGTTGGTCGATCTGAAATAGGTCTTCTTATAGATGCCGGCCATGTCTCCTCATGATACGGCAAAACCTGTATTGGAAAATCATGTACTTTGGCAGATCCGAACCTCCCACATGGCGTCATAATGTAAAATCCATACTTGGGAATCTTCAGCCTGTGGGAGCTTTTGTGGCTTCTGCCGTAACACTATTCGTGGCTGCATCCGTTGCTTCTTCCGTTGTATGGCTCCGTTGTTTCTTCCGTTGAACCATCCGTGGCCTCTTCCATGGCTCCATTACAATATCCGTGGCATTGTCCGTTCCAGGCTCCGTTGCAATTAGGCCTTCCTAGACATGGAGCGTTTGTCGTAATATCCTCTGTATAACATTGACGAAGTGTCAATGTTAACACCACCCCCCGACAAAGCGAAGCTTAACGTGGGGTCGCCATGTATGGCGCCCCGCCCTCCAACTGTGCGCCACGTGGGAGGCGAAACCAGCCCTGCTGGCGACCTTACCCGACCCCGTCCGCGAAGTGAGGAGCCCTAATCAGAGCCCTAATCCGCGAAGTGAGGAGCCCTAATCCGCGAAGTGAGGCGCCCAGATCGTGCTGGATGGTGAAATCATGACCCGGACATGGCTGCATGCAGATCCAGCTTGGCGAGAATTTGTGCCCTGATGGCGCGTCCCTAATCATGATCAAAGCATACCGAATTACAGGTTGATGCTCCATGTTTTTGACCATTGAATTGTTATTTTTGCCTTCAATTTGTGCTAATATTGGCTAATTCTTCTAGATCTTTCCATCTATGACCCCTACCTTTCAGATCCATGCCTTGGCCAGCCGGATTGCTGAGTTGTACATCAATCCCCCCATCCAATTCAAACTAGGGCGCCATTAGCAGGTTTCATTCTTGGTTGGTGCCAAATTGTAGGGCTCTGATCCCCCTTCTTGCTCGGATTGCTGACATGGTTGAATCTGTAGCCATTGCCTTGCATGCATCATTTAATTTCCCATCCAATCTTCCCTCCATTGCAGCAGATTTCAAGATGGATCCGTCCCTGCCTGACATACAAGTCTTCTTGGATCTGCATCCACCCCTATCTGGCCACAATGAACCTCAGATCCAAAAAGATCATAGCTCCCACTCAGCCTGTAACTGTTGCACCCATTTTTGATACGGATGCCCATGTGCAGAAGGGCAGAAGATCCAATAGGCCTGTCATCATCGAGCAGCGGATCCATGAAAACCATCCAAAAATTGTGAGGATCCATGCACGGGGTAGCTGGAGAATGGAGCAGATGGAGGAGTGCCTTAATGCAATTGAGGATGAACAATGGCCTATCAAGGCAGCAGCCAGACATTTTGGAATTCCAGAGACCACGGTAAGAAACCATTTAGATGGTATTTCTAAAAATAAATTTGGTAGTGTCCCCAGGGGACTGACTGAAGCAGAGGAGACAATGTTGCTGGAATGGGCATTCAAGCTCGGGGATGAAGGCAGACCAGTAACCCTGGACATCATGAGGCAGAAGGTTGCAGAGATGTGCATAAATCGAGCTACAATTTTCAAGGATGGGCTTCCAGGTTCCAAGTGGTGGCACTTATTCAAGAAAAGACACCCTGAAATCACCATCAAGACTGCCCAGGGGGTGGAGTACAATCGGGTAAAAGCTATGACCACATTCAATTTGAGTAATTTCTATTCTACACTTAGAACATGCATGGACACATTAGGCTTGGATGCTAGCAGAATTTGGAATGCAGATGAAACTGGTGTTCAAGCTGGTTTTAGGGGTGCTATGAGGGTGATTGCAAGAAAGAGTGACAAACACCCTCATCAAAACGTGCCTACCAACAGGGAATGGCTGAGTGTGCTGGTTTGTGTCAATGCATCAGGCTACATTATGCCTAGCATGTATGTATTCAAGGGTAAGAGAATGAGGGATGTGAATGTGATTGCAGGTTGTGCGCCTGGAAGTGTCATGAGTTTCCAAAAATCAGCATGGATAACTGATGCCTTATTTCTTGCATGGATTGACCATTTCAAGAAGCATGTGCCCGGGGGTGTGTCTCCAGATAGACCTCACTTACTCATATGTGATGGCCATGGCAGCCATGTGACACTAGAAACAGTATTGAAGGCAAAAGAGTCGGGCCTGCACATTCTGCAGCTACCTCCCCACACTTCACATAGGCTGCAGCCATTGGATGTGGCATGTTTCAAGCCTTTCAAGACATTCTTCAAGACTAACCGTGCTGAATTCACAGCTAGGAAGTAAGGAGTTGAGCCTAACAAGGAGGACTTGGCAACCATGGTTTCGAAGTCCATTAAACAAGGCTTGACTCCAAAGAATATAATATCTGGTTTCCAAAAAACAGGTATCTGGCCTTACAATGACCAAGCTGTAATTGCAGATCCAAAAGCAGATGAAATGGATGCTGAAAGGAGGAAGAGACTTGAAGCATTAAAAAAAAGAAGGACGGCACATGTTGAAGAGGTTGAAGAAGAAGGTGGAGCAGAAATTCCAGCAGATTTTGTCATTGAGGCACAAGGACTGGATACCTTAGCTGATGCTGCTAACCAAGATGTTGCAGGTAACAATTAACTTATTCATATTCTTAAGTTATTCTTAAGTTATTATAGAGTTGTTTCTAGTTACTACTTCTCATTGCTGCTGTAGGTGCAGCTGAGGAATTGGCTGGTGATAATGTTGCTGAGGCCAATGACAATGAGGTTCAGCAGCCTCTACAGTGGCCTTCAAATGGCCATCAAGTTGAGTGTGAAGGTACTTGTTGATATGGCATAAGATTGTTTAG
>JAANSK020267716.1:0-11863 GCA_011763485.2 Isoetes engelmannii
GCAGCTCTTCTTGCTCCTCACTCACCTTGTACCATTGTTATTCTTTTAATACAATGAGAAAAGTTCTTCAAAAAAAATAAAAAAAAGAGAGAGAGAGAGAGAGGTTCTAAATAAATGGATGAAGTATGCTAGATGTGACTTTTTCACATTAGACTTATATCCTTTTCTTCATGATCATTGCAAAAAGGAGAGGTCAACCATTGCACTTTAGTCTATACATGGCTATATTTATATCAAAAAGGTTGCATAGACTTGAGGTACCTTCGCACCCGCCATTAAGTTAGGATTAAGTTAATTTATTTTTAACTGCCCAGTTAAACTTATAAGAGACCCTTATGTTCGCACCAGGACTAGGTTAACTTTTCGTTAAGACTTTAACCTAACGAAAACTAGTTAAATCCTTTCGCACCAAAACAAGTTAGTTATTGTTTATTTAACTTAACTGCAAAATAAAAATGTGTTCGCACATGTCTTGGTTAAGTTAATGCTAACTTAATGCTATTGACAATGGCTTCACACATTTGTCCGTTAAGTTTTTTTTTTTAAACTTAATGCTAATGGCCATTGCTTCGCACATGCCTCTATTAAGTTCTTTTTTTCCTTTTTCCTTTTTTTTTCACTTCTAGAATGGAGTATTCTTCCACTTTTGGTTAAACTTGTCTTTGCAGAATTATTCATTCTCTTGCTTTATTAGGGGAGAATTTGAAACTCTCTCTTGCTTTATTAAGGGAGAATTTGAAACACTAAATCATCTACTTTTCCTTTTTTTCAAATTTGAAGCTCCTTAAAGAGAGATCAAAAGTAGATGATTCAGTAGATGATTCAATTAGAATGCAATCATCCACTCTTATCTTAATGAACAATTTCGGTTTTATCAATTCCTTATATTACAACCGGGTCAATGCTATTATCCATCTAGTTACTGTATTGCACAGTTTATAGTAATAATCTTGAAAAAAGAACTATTTTAAGCCTTCAAATGAATGCCTAACAACCACATCATCTTGCACTGCGAGTGCTACTTATTTACAGAAGCAGGTTCTAAAAACAGACATATACATGAACATCTAAAAACACCTTTAGATATTTTTTCCTCCCTTAACCTTGTATTTAGATTGCTTTCAAAATTTCCAAGTATTTAGCACAAACCAGATTAAGATTGATACAAAAATACGATTGAATTCCTTCTGCAGTTTGTAAATGCAAAGACTCATTCTCAATGGAATACTCCTATGCAGCATCACAACTACTTAATGAAATAAAGGCTTACTGTTTTTACCAGTAGGTATCAAGTTTCAAGTGCTCCAAAATACCACAAGGAGCACTTCTAATAACCAAAAAAAGCATCTACAGTATCCAGTGCTGCTGTGCTCTAGCTGCAATCAATTGTCTTTGTACCCCCAATGGTCACCATGGGGCAGCCATTATCATATATACATATGGACATACGAATTTCCAACTAGATGCTATGTCCACAAATCTATGCAGGGCCATGTTATTTGCACAGAGCACTTACGTAATTACCAACATACATGTTAATAACCATAAAGCCCTATCATGATGCATCATTGGGTAGACCACAAGGTATGTCTCCAAAGCCAATAAAATGATAAAATATGTACCCATAGGACCATGTTATTATGCCCATGATTATAATGTCAAACAACCATGTAGACCATGTAGCCAAAGTCTTGCTTCTCAGCTTTAGTGCCACCGTTTTTCAATTTCCATATTCCATATATAGGTCATACCATCTAAATAGTGTAGTATGCTCTGATCTAAATATCAGGTTCTAACAAAACCAATTTTTCCCAACCGTTATTTTAGATAGATGCCACCCACCATGCAAAGGAGGAACTTACAAAATCCAAACAGCTTTTAAAATTGTTATCAAGCTCACACACACGTTGTATTTTCCATGCTTTACTCCTTCATTTTCCAATATCATCAAAAGGTGCATCCCTTTGACCCTTCAGCATTGTGCACCATGTAGGTCTTTTCCACACCACAATCTTTACTTATAAGTTAAATTATAATTCATACCAAGTTATTTTCAAAGAGCCGGATTCATGCCTCTACTTATGCAGATCATGAAGCTTAGACGCACATGGTCATGAAGCTTATGCAGATCATGAAGCTTATGTCCGCCCATGGTCCTATAGCCAAAATAACTTTCACCCTTGCTATCAAGATCACATGTTGCATTTTTCGTGCTCTATTGCACCATTCTTCAATATCCCTGAAAGTTACACACTTTTGACCATTGACTGCAGTATTACGCAGGTTTTTTTCCATCCCATATTACTTTTAGTGTTTCATGCAAGTGTCAAATCCAAGATTATGCAACCAAAGCAGAAAATATTCAAGACCATATTACTATGAGTGTTTCGTGCAAGTGTCAAAGCCAAGATCATGCAACCACAACAGAAACTATTCAAGATCATATTACTATGAGTGCTTCATGCAAGTGTCAAAGCCAAGATTATGCGACCAGTAAATCATGCATGCTTGATATTTTTTCTCAAAATTCTATCTACAAGTGCTAAATCCATCCATGCAGAGGTAATATATATTCTCCATCCATATCATATCTTGAAATATTTATACGCTTATAACTGAATTCTCGAAGTTTAGAATGTATCTAGCATGTGTGTTTCTTCCAGGAACAAACCCAGACTGAACCTTACTGATAGAAAAAGTCAACACCGACTTCGCTTCTCTGCCAGGGCTTTAGCAATAATCTTTATATACAGAAGACAATAAGGAAATAGGCCGCCAATCATTAATAGTAAAAAGCTGCTTAACCTTGGGGTATCAGAGAGAAATGCATGCAGTATTCAAGATATTATCCATCTGAGAGGAACGCAACAACTCAAGATATACCTGATACACCGACTCCCCAGCCCACTCCCAATAATTCTGGAAGAACTCCACAGGGATGCCATCCAACCCAGGGCCCAGGGCACTTATCCTTGGCCATGCACATACAAGAAGCCGCTAAATCTTGAGTTAAGTTAGCGTTAAATTTTATAACCTAACGTAAAGTGGTCTGAAGACTGTTTGGGTTAGGGATTTTAAGTTAAAGAGATTAACTGAATACTAACTTAATAATTTAATATAACACTAACCTAACTTGTGGTGTGAACCTAGAAACTATTAAAACCTTAACCCAATCTTAACTTAATGGCGGGTGCGAAGGTACCCTTAATGTAGTAACTTTTTTTAGTATGTGTCCAATTCTCGAGCAAGTCAATCAAAATATGCATTAATGGGCATCATATTCAAAATGCAACAAGAGGCATATCCACCTGCTATTCTTTATTATGCTTCTTTATTATGCATCTTTATGGGTTTCATTCTTGGTTTCTTTCAGAGCCATCGATCCACGAGATATTCCTAGTATTGTGTCAGATCGATGGCCACTAACATTTTCACCTAAAATTAAAAAATACAATCCAATGGTGTTGATCGAACATATGGAATTGAAATTATATTGCCATAAGGTTCTCCAATGTTTTTGAAGGGGCGATGGAGGTTTTGTTTTTTAATTGGAAAAGTTGTAAAACAGCCACGTATGTTAAATTTGTCCTAGACCTTTATTTTTTTTTTAATCGATTCAAATGTTTTCTTATTTTGGTCGATGGAGCGGCCATCTCAGGTTTGGAAGGGGGATGTGGCGGGTTGGGTCCGGATTCGCCTGTGGCGAAATTGGAAACCACATACATGTCTCCATTTCTTTGGAGATGTCTCGTTGGTGCTGCTCAATTCGGGCTAGCAAGCATGGCGGAGGACGGCTTCATCTGCAGTTGCTTCTTCAGGTAATTGGTGCTGCTCAATTCTGGCTAGAAAGCATGGCGGAGGGCAGCTTCATCTGCGGTTGCTTCTTCAGGTAATTGACAGTGGGTTTGCAAGGATGATGCTTGGATGCGGGTTTGTGCTCTTTTGTTGCTTGCTTGCTTGTATTAAATTGTTGGGTTCAACTTTTTGATTGCAGGTCCAAATTCACCCCTGCAACGAATTTTTTAATTGTTGTGAATAGATTTTCCTCAGTTTAGACCTTCAATTTCATGGCCTGATATCAGCCATTCGCATTTGCTTCCGAAAATCTATTTGATATAGAATGTACTTGCTCTGCTGACGAATGATTCTCCAAAGGCAAAATTCTTCCTTGGAGCAGCCTGAGTAGGGAAGTGTTTCTAATTGGAGCAGCATGAGTAGGGATGTACTAATTTGAGCTATGCCACGTGTACGTTGAGCAGACCATGTGCATCAAACCATTGGGGGAGGGTTCATCATCCAAGGGCTCAACGTTTTTTGGATTTTCAAAACTTCCATAAAGAACCATAAGGACCCATAATAGATAATGCACATAATATTTTTACAACACCATGGTATATTCAAGAATAAAATCAAAATACATGAAGCATGTGCTGTACTATGGGACTAGAAACCTAGAGGAAGAAATGACCCCTTAAGCAAGACCACACATATACAAGTGCTAGATCAGCTTCCCTAGACAAATGTGAGGCGCTTGATTGCCTTATTATCAACAGTGTACTCCAGAAATGCAACAGAACACAGAAAACACGAGATATTGGTTCCGCCCCATAATCAATTCTTGGAGAGAAACCAATTCTGCCGAATAGATTGATGCTGAATACATCTCCATTGTATGTGAACCCTCCAAATTAGCGAGCCAACTTTTCAACATTTTGCCCAGATCCAAATCCGCCTTCTGTGAATGAAACAAAAGAAGGAAAAACAGAGAATCAAAGCAAGGAAATAAACAAAGAGAGGAAAAAAATCCTCCGGTTTAAGCCGGAGGATTCCAACCTCCAGACTGCAATGGCCTCACCAGAGCGCCAATTGTCCAAAAAAGAGACAATACAAAAAAAAAAAAAGGCCAAAAGCATGCCACCAGCTTTCTCTGTTTATTCTAGAGTCGAGAATCAGACAAGAATAACCTTGCAAAAATTGCTAAACAGACCCATTCAATAACTTCTAGCACCTTCAAAAGCTCTTGAAATCAAGCGAACCAAAACTGCAACCAGATTCAACACCTTCACAATCCATAACTATCGCTGGCGGGAAACGCACAGGACTGTGCAATAAAAATAACCCGACCATCTCGGCATGAAAGTCCGGGAGGTTGTGGGACGCCGAAGCTCTGGCACAGGTCAAGATGGCACACTACAGGCAGCAGGTGAATCCTACACTCACACGGGGCTCACTCCAGTGCCTGCGCACCCCTCTGTCCATGAAAAAGCGTAGGCTGATAGCTTCCATTCGCATAGGTGGGCATCGCCTCCGTATTGAAACGGGACGATGGGCAAGGGAAGCACGCGAGGACAGGACTTGCCAGTGCTGCTACCAAGGGGCCATTGAGAACGAGCATCATGCTCTGCAAGCCTGCCCCTCATATAAAACAAATTAGGGCATAGTATCCTCAACTGGTAGTGCCTAACCCGCTGCATCTTTTGTTGATCACCAACTCAATGGGATCTCTTGGATCATATCTTCAGAAAGTCATGGACGAGCGGACTCGACTCTGCCCCTCTGGGTCATGATTACATCTTGCTTGTTGTATAGTATATCAACATGTTTATTGCTGCCAAGGTTTTTCCCTCAAAAACCCTTCGGGGCATCCTGGCCGTAATAGACTTGTTGTTTTCTCTTTGTTTCTCTTTGTTTGGGTCCTGTAAGCCAATTGGTCTCCGTGGACGATAAAATACATTCCATTTTGTTCTATTCTATTCTATTCTTAGGTTTCTAAAATTCGCTATCTACCCTTTTTTTTTTTTTTTGATCCATACAAAATAACCCATCCAAAACCTTTCAAGTGCAATTAACGTGCTCAAACATGGCAACATATATGATTTTGAATACGGTGCAACTCCGAAATCATAGTCCCAACCATTGCGAGAAGGGCCTCCCACAATATGAAACTCAATATTGCAAGTTTATGCAAGCAATCAAGTTCACTTCTCACTTGCAAGCATCAAACTAGTGAAACACAACATGCAAGGCACAACTCCTTGCTAAAAGTAGTGCACATATATATAGCAACCTCCTGTATTTAAAATAGAACCTTTTTTATGCCCGGCGGCAACCTCAGGCACCTGTTACTAGTTTTCCTTATATACAAGATGAACAGTGTACTGCAATTAGTTCATCGCGGCCTATATATACTCAATAATTTTGCTCCTTGCCATGGTAAAATAAAATAGATACTTTTCCCACTGAACTTGTTCCATGATACTTTAAGAAAATTTCAGATGAAAGAAAAGCACTCTATAACTAAGATTTATTTTCGAGGCGAGGCTGTGTCTCTCACCAATTAAATACCAACAATGGACCAATTTGAGATTTCTTAAGATCTGTGGGTACTCTTCTGTTGTTGCAAGCTCCTATGCTAAAACAAGTTGCAACCATACACAGTGTGTTGTGCTGTATATGATGTTTGAATGTGTTGCAATTGTTACAACTCTCAGTTACTATGAGCTGGTCACCTCGCTAAAATGGCCGTGCTAGCAGGAAGAATTCCAGAAAAAATATTATTGATCAAGCATAGTAAATAGGCTAAGAAGTAGTCCATGCTGATAAACCATGTGTAGTATAACCCTTCCAGCCAAGAAGAACCCAGCCTTGGTCTGTTGCTATTGAAAAGGTTTTCTGATATGAGGCCACTATATCTTCACATCTTCCCAAGATGTTAAGATCCGGTGGCAACAGTTGAAGCCCTTCACTTGCAAAACGAGAATGCCAACGCTCGTATGTCTCAGGCCTCTCAGTCCTCTGCAGTCCCTCACATGCCACAGCATTTACGATCCAATTGCCATATCTAAACTGTTCCAACATTTGCTTCTCTATGCCCTCCTCCATGCAACTGTCAAGCATATCAAACATGGTAGCATAAAATGGTAATATGTCTATTAATCTGTTCAGGAAGAATGGTGCAGTCCCAGCCACATTACAAAATGCTGTTACGAATAGCTTAGGTTTCATGTCTGCCACTCTCTTTACCCATTGCTTTCTAGGACTCTCTAAGATCAAGCTCTCTTCAGCCAAGCACTGCATCTTTTGCATGCAATTTATTATTAGCATTTCTCGTTCATGCAGATTCAGTTCTATATCTTCCCAGTTGCCTTCAATTGCATGGACTGTAAGATTGACATGCTTAGATTTTGCATATTTGGTTAGTCTCATGCTTATTTCTTCCATGGCTTTCTTGGCAGATCCATTAGAGGGAAATTCTACTAGAGTGATGCGCAACTGAGGAGGGCCACAACGGCGCGAGGCCAAAGCGCAGATAAGGGCTGGCCATTGAAATCCATAGCTGTGGTAAGAACCATAATCAACAATATGCACACGATAGAAGCCATCACAAGCTTTTAGGATGTTCTGATTGGCAAAAAAATAGGGCACTCTATTTTGAGGGGTGGCCATACTGAAGATTCTGAAAACATTGAGCCTTTGTTCCAATGAAAGTTGAATGCATTCTTGAGAACAGTTCCCATGAAGGCGTAACGCTAAGGCCTCAACAAAGGCAGAAGCTAGACGCTGTGTAGCATTTCCAGTTGGACAAGCATCTTGTATTAATGTCTTAATAATGGACTTGGCTTCTATCACATGCCCTACAGACATCAGCTTTGCACAGTTTACTAACATCTCTATAAGCTCAATATTTGGCAAACCTAGTTTGCATATTACCTGCTTGTAATCTAACACATGAGGGTTTTTATCTGATTGCAAAGAACCATCATGTGAACCATTTAGGTCAAAAGACTGTACAGGGTTCATATATGCTAAAGAGTGATCAGAATATGTACTAGCAAATTCTTTCTCACCTGCTGTGTCAGAGAATGAAAGTGGATCAGGGCAGACAAGCTCTTGAAGCTCCAAAAGAATTTGATTGCATGATTCCTGCTCGTGCTGAGAAAGAATCTGCTGTGGAACATCCTCATCCATTAACACTGAAGCTATAGAAGCAAGCTTCTGGCCACCTTGCTCCAACACTGATCCAGAATCTTTTGAGATCTGAATCTGCAGCCATGCTTTGCGCAGCACAGAAGCCAGCGCCATTTTGGTTCCGAAGCTATACGAGATAATTTAGGGCTACCCATCTTAACCCTTTCAAAAATCTGCTACTCAATGAGACATTGACTTCCTAAGAAGAATGAACGTGTACGGGATGGAACGGTAGTTGCGACCAATTCTCCGAACAGGGTAAATATATTCGTCAAAGGCAACTGCGATTTGCCTGCTTAGACTGCAATTTTTCTGAAACCTGGCATGACGCTGAATTGTTAAAGCTGGCACAAACCCACATCAGATATTTGTCGTCCTGCATATTATGTAATAGGTAAAGTTTCTTGGGGGCATTTTCTGGCTGAAAAGGCCTGGCGGTGGAGAGGTGAGCTGGTAGGTCGTGAGCGGCGCCGCCAGCGAGCCTCTCCTCCAACAGGCCTTTTCCGCCAGAATAGTGCCCCCAGGGACTTTAGCTTACATAAAGGTAAGGGGGCCACATTTTGGCCTGTGTTTGCATGACACGCGTATGAGATTCTTTCTACTCTGGCGATGGCTCCGCCGCCATAGCCACAGATTCCGCCATAGCCACAGATTGGCGATGGCTGCGCTGCCCTAGCCACAGAGTTTTTTCTACTCTGGCGAACAGATCCCGCCATAGCCACAGATTGGCGATGGCTTCGCTGCCCTAGCCACAGAGTTTTTTCTACCCTGGCGATGGCTCCGCCGCCATAGCTGTTGATCCACAGATTGGCCGCCATAGCCACGGATTGGAGCGCATTTAGGAGGAGAGACAACAATAGAGGGTTGGAGGATTGGCGGCCTGAGAGAAAAGAAAGAATGGAGTGAGAAAATAACAGAGGGTTGGAGGATTGGCGGCCTGAGCGAAAAGAAAAAATGGATTGGCGGCAAAAAATCGAGTGACTCTACAAAAAATGAACCGACCATCAAGCGAACTATTACTGGATTTAAAATTGTCTGAAAACAGGCGAAATGTGGCCCTCCTTACCTTTATGCCAGGTTTCAGTGGACGGATAGAAGTCTCAGGAGCAGGGTCTGGTGTGCTTTTTAGAAACTCATTAATTTGGATGAGAATTTGGTGATTGGATTTTTTTTTTTCCCTTCTTCCTTGGTCTAGGGGAGGGTGCCCGTCCTCCATACGGCACCCGTTATCCGCCTGCCCACTTTGAACATTGTTAGGACCACTTTTTGTCGCTTGTTTAGTCCAGTTGTTCGTTTTTCTTTTTTTACCTGTGAGCATTTTCCTCATTCTGACAGCTCCGTCGTTTCGACAGGCTCCTCTGATGAACTGTCGTGCATTGCATCAGGTGAGAAATAGCAACGTAAAGACAGCTTGGGCAACAATCAGGGATCAAAGCCAATCATATTGTGCCACGTGGCACATTTTCTTTTAAAGAATGTTAATTGAAAATTTTGAACTGACGCAAGAACAAAAGAACTGTTTTTTACCCAACATTCCGATGATCTTTACTCTGCATTCTACTGATTTTACCCTGCATTCTGCTATTCTTACCCTGCATTCCGATCCCCGAATGTCGCCGAAAATGTCTACGTTATGCCAAAGACTCTTTACCTGCAATTCAGGGCTGTCAAGTATGCCTCCGCGCTCTGCGAGTCGGCACACTTTCCAGCCCTGAATTGCAGGTAAAATGTCTTTCCCTTATACGAAAACTTCTTACCTTCATCCTAATTCTCATATTTGCCATGACTGTAGATTGTACATGCTCTTTTTTGTCATTCGCATCTTGCTTACTATACTCAGTAATTGATTTGAATGAAGCACAATTGATAATTTGAATGAACCACGTCTTGAGGATCAGTGAAGTCGTTTGCTAGACTAGAGAAGGACATCCCCCAAGAGCAGATAATATAACATTCCTATACATGTCTTTTTACTGTATTTTTAAAAGCCTAGGAGCAATCCTTGTCCCTACTATTGTTAAGCTGATATCAAACTGAAAATGTGTCGTGCCTTCTTGCCTGTTGAAGTTCTCTCTTCATTGTATGAGGTTAAAGCACACTATAGTGTCTCATTTTAGTTGCCCTCCCCCCCTAATTAGTTAAAAAATAGTTCGAAAAGTAGTTATGTCCTTCCTATTTTCGTGTCTTGGTTCAACCACTACCGCCGGAGAGAGAGTCAAAATGCAATGCTCCAAGGACAGAAGAAGGGATCGATTATGGGAAGAAAGAATTTGAGTGATTGACAGAATTTAAATTTGAAGATTGTAGGGAAATTTTCCCCAAATTATTTTGGTCTGTCATTGTTGAAAGAAGAACAAATTCGGATTTCAAGAATGTGGGGCCGCCATTTTTCTCCATACTCTCTTTTGAAGACAAAATTTTGGGTATTTTGCTATCCCAAGTTTGCTGGATTAAATTTGTAATAAATTTAACATGAACCTTGTAGAAATGATGAAGTTTGTCTAAAAGACTAAAAGATCACAGGTGTTGGTTTTCTTTAGCTTTTCTTTTGGAAGAACTAAAAGACCACAGATTTGGTTTTCTTCAACTTATTTGGATCTGTTATTGTTGGCAGAGGATCACATTTGCTCCGTATACCTTACTTCATTTTGAAGATAAATTTTTTTGGTATGTTGCTTTTTAAAGTTTGCTTTCAATTCAAAACTACTTTTAATTTCATTTGAATACATTGTAATGCTTTCTTTGCTTTGTGTTTGATTTGCATGTAGATTTGGTTTCCTTCAAATTATTTGCATGCCATTTGACTTGCCATTTTACAAGCAAGGACTATTGTTTCTGAGCAGGGGGCTTTTGGTGGCAATCAAGATTGAAGACTTGGAGCAAAGAAACCAAAAGGGAAAGAGGAAGAAAACAAGAGAGCATTTTATTATAAAAAAAAAAGAGGAAACAAAGAAAGAGGAGAAAAGAAGAGAAGAACGCTTTGAAGCAGGATTCCATAAGTATTGCCAATTAAGTGAGTATAAAGAAAAGATTGTGTCTAATCTAGTATTCTCATTCAAAAAGCAAGTTTATCAAATGGATTTAGAAGAGAAAAGAGAAGTGCTAAATGATTTCCTCAAGCGCAAAGAAATGAAGGATGTCGCCGCTGACCACTTGAAGGATTCAGAAGTCAAAAGCCATTTGGTCGAGAACATTTGAGAATCTATTCAGACTTCAGAAGGATCTAGTAGCTTAGATTCTATGGCTGCAAGAAGTGTACTTGCCATGTCTATTGAGAAGGAGAGTTTAAATTAAGCTATTAGCAAGAGAAGTCTAAAGCGTTGGAAGTCCATCCTCTAGATGTATTGCAGCAGTCAAGGAAAAAACGTGAAGAAGTGGAATTAAATAAAGAAGGATGGGTATTTTTTTAGAAGGTCAAGGAGATTTGATTCCCCTTTGATTCACTTGACAAATATGTTATTGAGCTAATTAAAAGCTTTTGGGATACAAATACTAGTCTCCCCTAATGTAAAGAATGTCAAGCTCAGAAGACTAGAAAGAAATGTGAAGGAGGAACATGCAACACATTATCTGGAGGACACTCAGGTGCAAATTCTTTCTTGCTGTTTTTGCTAATGTGGGCATTATTTGTAGATGTACTTGTTGTTGCAACTCATGTAGATGTAGTTGGTGTTGCAGGTAATGTTATCTTATCTTATCTTAACATATATAAATATTATAGGATGATTCTTTTGGCATATACTCATTGATTCTTTGAATATAAACTTGACAGGGTGAGAGCATTCTAGGGTGTACCAGTTTTTGTATCTATTGGGGGTCCAAAAACTACCCAGAAAAGTACCTAATCACTGGGTACTTTGAGGGCTTGATAAGGTCTTATTAAACATGGAGTTTG
>JAANSK020267727.1:0-11861 GCA_011763485.2 Isoetes engelmannii
CTCCTGTAGTAGCAGGTATGAAAGGAGTGCAGGGGTCTGCTATGGGAGGTGGGTATGGACATCCCTCCAACCTTCGGAAAAAAAAAATGCCACGTCCATTTTGGAATTGACCATTGGAGAAAAGAAGTGAAAAAAAGGGTTAAAAAGCTACGACAACGAGTTCAATCTGGTCTCTGGGCGATCCGGAGGAGCTGCGGCGGTAGAAGGGTAGGGATATACCACTGTTTTTTGGCGCGGAGCTTTGTATTCCGGTCTTGTGTTGCATTTCTTTGCTTTGCAGAGGCTTTGTTGTAGCTGCCAATGTCCAACCCTAATTCATACTCGACATAGGTAGCTGATATTCCAGGCGAATGTTTTTTTTATCAAGGCAGAATGATTAGGTATGGTTCTTCCGCATTGGATAAAGCACCTCCGTCTTTTGCAGTTAAAGTCTCCAGTTTTTGACCAGCATTGGCTTATCCTAAGAAGAGGCAATCGTAGTAATTACAAGGCAACAACTCTGGCAAGGCAATGGCAGGTTGTATGTTACAGATGAGCACACACTCAGGGAACTCTTAATGGACTCTTCAGGTGAAACAACCGAGTTAAAAGTTGAAGCTCTAAATGGACAAGTTCAAAGAATAAGAAGGTGCAGGGGAAGTCCTAGACATGCAGATCACAATCTGGATCAGGCCACAATTTGATTGTGATCTGGATCACAATCAGGAGAAGGTCTTTTCTACAATCTGTGGCAAATATTCTTGTAGTATTTTTAGATGTTTTATGCAGTAAGATAAAATAAACAGGATATGTTGAACAACAATGGTTCGAAGCAGATGTAGATTGAAGGGCTTTTGCTATGATGTTTTTTAACTCTTTGAAAGCTTATGTTATAGCAACATGGGAATTATTGAGAAATGAAATCATAGGAAGGGATCTCTCTTGATTGAAACTTTGATTTACACCTTCGCATAAATTTGTGGCTCATTTACAAGGCAATGGTCGAAAATATCTTTGACATTAATATTGGCAGTTTCATATATCGTGTCATGGAATGCTCTGATATCAAGTTATGCTGAAAATGAATTTGATGGAGAAGGTTTTTTGTGTTCTAAACACATGTTACATGAAGTTTATATCTCTTCATGCCACACTGTTTTTCTACCTGAAAGCTTGTCAGAATGCTTCTGTTTCAACATTGGTTGCCTCTCGCAAACAACAAATGTTTGACGACAAGATATTGGATCAAGGTGTTGTATGTTGGATCAAAATATTGTACCCTGGAACAATGAATGAGGGTAATTAGGCTGATGAGGCTATGCATTTTACACATAATGTAATCCTTTTGAAGCTTATCCAGCATCATAAGCATCCAACATCCACCATCATAAGCATTCCAACATTGTTCTAAATAAAAAGAGACTAGATTGAAAGGAAAAAAATAGCTAACGTGCCTATCCTATGGCTCTAAAAAAATCGCCGACATAGAGTCAAACACGCCATTGCTGCAAGCAGGAAAGAATATGTTTGAATATTAAAGGCCAAACCAAGCGACTTGAGGCTCTTGAAATGCACAAATATAAAGAAACAGGCAGAATATCTTAACATTTGCAAGTCAATCTATAAACTAGTATTTATAATGCCTTTAGAGTCAGCTTTGTTTTGAACCCCTACAGTTCTTTCCTCTTTGTTGGCTATCTGTAAACAAAATTCACGATGATAACACAAATTGTGACCCATGAGTTTGGTCAGACACACCTGGAGGATAGACAAGAGTATGTAAGACTCTATACAACACTATAGTGAAATGGAAGATCTAGCACTTGCCATATCCCTTCTTGCGTAATTTGATATCAAGCATGATAATTTGAGACAATGTATTTGAAGCATTAAAGAATTCCATTGTAAGTCAACAATCATGGAAACCATATATCTCACCTAAGATGTGGTTAATCCGGCCACCTGATATCAGCCATGTTGAACTGCGCAATTGAAGCTCAAAAATCAATTGCTTTTGCCCATTTTTTAATCGATCCGACTCAGTTTTGCCTCAAATCTCTTCCTCTCTTCATCAATCTAGCATTAAAGGGGTAGACAAAGCGATTGAGATGCTTTTAAACCGGATCAAGCTGCCCATGGAGCAGCAAGAACCATGTGATCAAAATTTTTGCCCTGCCACGCAGTTCTATGCTTGTTTTTTTGGGCGGATTAACCACTTTTTTGGCCGGATTAACCACCTTGCTGATACCGGGTAACCGGATTAACCACCCCTTTGTGGCCAGATTAACCACATCACAGGTGATAAAGGCGGAGTTCCAAATGTTATTTTTTCCACTGGATCTGCTGAATACTTTGCCTAGGCAATTGCTACATGGCATCACCAACTGGCGCCGTGATCTGTAGTCCAAGGATTGATGGGTGGGAAAACAAATTATATCTACTCTACTCCGACTAATGTTATTTTTTTCACCGGATCTGCTGAATAGTTCGCCCAGTTGGCAATTGCTACGTGGCATCACCAGCTGGCGCCGCGATTTGCATTTTGTAGAAAGTCCTAAATTGTTCAAATGGCAACACTACAATAGGCACTTTTTTTGAATTCGGGCCTATCCACGTCTTGACTTTGTTAGGTCATTGGATTCATGATCTAACAAAAATGGACGGTCTTCAAATCGATGGCCGTTCTGGACCGTCGCCTCTATTGGTCATCATAAACTGGGCGCGGATAGCTATAGGGACGACCTGATGGAACAAAAAAGATGCAGCTCCGCAAAGGTAAGAGCTTTTCAAACTTGTTTCTTACTTGCCGCAGGTCTATCCTAGTCAGATTATGTCAGGAAGCTTGCAATCGAGATTTTGTCCTTTCTCCTTAAATTGCCGGATCTTTATCCTTAATTAATTCATTATAGAACCTGTGGAGATGCTCGGATCCAATTCCAGATTCGTGATTATATGTTTGCTTCATTTCCTGTTACGCTTGATGTTTTTCCTTATCCATGGGTTATTAGGGCATACGATTCCATAGCAGAGACAAGGCAAGTGGGCGAACACAACTACTCACGACTATTTTGCATTTTGTAAAACTAATTCTGCCTAGGGTCTTTTTGAAGTTGTATTATATGACTTATATTTGTTCCATTTCATTGCAGATGCTTGGGAACATGCTTCAGTATAATCCAGCGGAGTGGACCCCTTCTCTAAATTCGTTAATGACCCCTTCTCAGTAATAAGTAAGTACTTTACATATCTACCTAGAAAGACGTAGGCAATAATTGGTTTGCTAACAATGCTTTAAGTATATATAAACACTCAAAGTTGCCATGTAAGCTGCACAAACTCATCTTTACAGTCCCTCCATTGTTGTGGCATGGTGAAAATGGATGTTTGTTGGGATCTACTTTCCATACCCAAGTGTTATGTTAAGGATCTCTCGAAATTTAGCTGTTGGATTCATGTACAATATGCAACCGCAATGGAAGATTACTTTTTCTGCTATAAGGATATGTCGCCAGAACTGATAGTGCCATGAGGGAAGATGGCTTGGCAAACCGCAAGTCTGCATCCATGTACAGCTGCAGAGAAGACTGCGCAAGCCTGCTAAATTATTTTTAACCTCTTAGACAAGCCGAAATGCTTTTAGCCACAAGCCAATGCCGCCACCTTGGACGCTTTTAGCCACAAGCCAATGCCGCCACCTTGGACGTCGCATGATCTGAGTAGTGTAAAGAAGGTGGCAGGAATCTTACCAACTATTAAAGTAAAGTAGCATCACATGCTCCAGCAGCTATTCCACTGAACACCCTGCTCAAGGTGCTTTGCATATAAAATTTATCCCAAAATTCTTTAATATACTTACGTTGGCTTAAATGTGAAATGCCTGTGCTGCTACAACTAAGTGAAACTAAGGTGAACTAAGGTCAAAGCTCACCTTATACTTCTTAATTTGATGAAACAACTCACTTGCATCACCTGTTAGTATCATGTCGTCTACATCTAGAAATATTCCAAACCACAAAAAGAATTACGGAGTTTAATAATCGTATTGTCCCTCATAATCCCTCCTTAGTACGGGCCTGCAGACTCCCTTATTATATCTTTAACTAAGATCTCAAAAAACACACTAGTCTTCTTGCATGTTCCTTGCATGTCGTTAACTTATCTCACCATCAATCACCTTTGTATCCTTTAGAATGCTTCTGTATTTTGGTGTTAAGCACATTGCTCCTTAGCTTGCTGAAGCAAGTTGTGTGGTCTACCTAGATCATGATGTAGCACACAATCCTTCTTGCACTTTGAGGATGACCAACAAGCATGCAGACATCCTTATGTCCCTACTCTAATTAGGATTCCATACAAATGGAGATCTTGTTCTGCTGTGGGCTAAAAGGTTACTCCAGAAATATCGATATCGTGAAGATAATATCACTTGAAAGCTTAGAATGAATTTGTTGCTAGCTATGCCTTACAGACCAAAGTTGCTTTCACATGATGACTCAAGATGCTTTCACGTGATGACCCTCGTAGTACATGTCTAAAAATTGTATTAAGTGCATAAAACTGTAACCATGCCTATTCCCTTTACAGACCAAGTACATTGACCTTTCCTTGTGCTACTATAGGTTGCACAGTAGAAAGATGGAGTAGGCAAAGCATGAAGGGGAGCAACTCCAGCAACATTAAAACTGGAATTTTGATCTCATAAAATAAAATGCTTTGTGCTTAGCACCGTTAAGGAGCTCTTGCCATTCTTCAGCAAATACAGCTTTATGGGTCCTAGATATGGTTACATTCCTTGCAACAATATCGGTTGTGCTCGAGGAACTCTTGCTCCAGGCAAATGGATTCATGCAAGTTTGTGAAGCTCCAAACTTTCATAAGAGACGCTAGAAGTGGAACGTATTATGAATCTCAAGCTTGGTAATTCAGAAATTGTTGAAGATATAGGTCTGTTCTAGTTGCATGCACCTATTTAGGAGGAATTCATTTATTTCCCTCATGCAAAACCTATGCAAGTGCTTGCTTCTCCCTATTATTTTTTGCCACATGAATGCAAGTAAACGTGCCATATCTCAAGTATCTTCTTATCAAGTAGTTGTTTTATTCTCCAGTTTCTCTTGTAGTTTCTCTAGTTGTCCGCTAAAACCTTGAGAATTAATAGCAACATAAGAATTTATTCTACCGTACAAATTCCACCATTGGGGCGATGATTTTGAAATCTAGCATGAATCTTGAATACTTTTAGAAGAAAGAAGCAACAAAATGGTGCCTACGGACTTCACTTCTGTGTCTTTGGATCTCCAAAAATCTTCTCTACTTTATCTCACCATCCCGAACATACATATAGTCAACTTTGTACCTTTTGTTGGATTTGGTTTTAAGCATATTGCTAAACAAAGTATCATTATCCTTGTTGTTTCGCACATGGTCAACTTTGTACCCTTTGTTGTATTTGGTTTTAAGCACATTGTTAAACAAAGTATCATTATCCTTATATTGTTTCGTAGCATAGTTCTGCTGTCATTCTGCTTGGCATAGTTCTTTCTAACTTTTATTAACAACGTGCTTCCTTTGGCCCAAAGGCCACCTCCTGTGGACGTGGTCTAAAAGCCCTTTTGTCAGGCCATTGGCACATCGCATAACCTCCCTTCTGACATTGTAGTAGTCCTTTGCTGCAATCTCTTAGGCTAGGTAGCAGAAGCCTGTTTTTAGACATTTTTTGTTCAGTGGCTTTGCTTGCCTTCCTATCTTTATACTATTTCTTCTAATACATTGTCATGTAGCCATGAAGCGTCCTCCGAAGCTTTATAGGTAAACTTTACCAGATACTATCTTGAAACACTAGTGGATTTATCTGCAAAAATTGTTTTTGGTTCTAGAACTTCGGAATCCTCAATCAACTCTAGTTCATAGATGCCTTATCGGTATCAAGGTAAGGACTAGACGCAAAACTTAAAGCAAATTCTGTGGAGCTATCTAGATCGATTCACTAGAGTAAGACCATTAGGCCGAACATTCTTGCATTTCTAAGATGGTGAATGTGAGACATTGATACTTTTAGAGGGCCATCCCAATAATCTAAGAGACCACTAGAGATATAATATGCACATCAAAAACATGAATCATAAACTACAATTTCATTGACATAAATAATGCAAGCCATTCTTGACTGCAACAATTTACTCAATCCTTCAAGTAGACCCTTTTGGGGCCATAGTTTGAAATGCCACAACAATGGAACCTCAAGTACTTTTTGAAATTGCCAATAAATCTATGAGTCACGCATATTTAAAAAATTATTAGAAATAAGGATTGTATGAAGCCCACCTCCAAAACACACCTAGTCTGAAAGGCTCACTTAGATCCCTTGGACTTCTCTTAGATTCGACTACGACAAATGGATGCCAAGGCACCAAAACATTTTAAGAATCCAACTAGATTTTTAGATTTCGATCACATTGGCTTCAACTGCGGCAAATCAATGCCAAGGCACCACTCATTAGGAAACTCTCGATGAGAAAATTCCAATGGCATGGATCCCACCTTTAGCCGACAACTCTACTGCAAGTTATAGCCATTCGAAGGCGATGTGAGAAAAGGAAGCTTCCTCGTAGTCAATGCATTAATTATCGCATTAAACTTAGAAAAATCGCATCTACCTTGCACCACCTTAAAAGAATTTCAAAGGCCGAGATTTCTTCTCCCTTTTTTGTTCGAACGGCTAATATTGTTTGCACCAAATCCACTTTTCTTTTGCACCTAACTTATACCTTCTCAAATTGCCAAAGGCTAGGATATCTCCGTTCCTTTTGATTTAATGGTTCAGAGATGTGATGCATGCCTACATATGCCTAGCTAATCCAACATGTGGGCAAGATCTCACCTGCAAGATTCGACGACCTAGATGCCCCAGAGTATAGTATCCTGCATGTGTTATATCTTGATATACAAGTGATTTATGATGAGGGATTGCTAAAATTCGACTAAAAGTCAAATCCAAAGTTGTTTGATAAAGATTTTATAAAGGCTCCCCTAGATTCCATAAATATTACCCTAGATTCTATAAAGATTCCCTTAAATTCCCTTAGATTCCCCTAATGCTATATATTTCCATATTCTATATAGATTCCCTTAGATCCCTTAGAATCTATAAAGATTCCCCTAGATTCTCCAACACTCCCTTAGGATTCCTTTAACCTGATATTGCGGGTTATCACGACGACAAAACTATGCCAAAGCACCACTCATTGAAAAGCTCTCGACGACAGGATTCCAACTGTGTAGGCCTCGCCTCGACTCCACATCTCTATTGCAAGTTACGACCATTAAAATGTGATATAGAAAAAAGGAAGCCTCCTAGAAAATCAATACATACTTATTCCAATTAATGTAAAAGACTGCACCTTCCTTGCCCCTGCTTATGAAAAATTTAAGGGCTAGGATTTCTCCTTCCCTTTAATGGCTAAGATTGCCTACACCAAAGCCACCTTTAAGGTAGCTTCCGAGCACCTTAAAAAAAAAAAAAAAAAATTCGCTAGATTATGTCTTCCCCGTTTGATCTGACGGTCTAAAGTCATGGTGCATGCCCCCATGCATGCCCCATCCAAAATTTAAAGGTCTAGGTCATGCCACGTCATCATTCATTAATATTCAGCCATGCCCACAGTAATCCTAGGGCTCATAATTTGACACCTAGGCACCTTATCAATCCACATGATAGATAACCATGGGGGCATCACATCTAACAGCTCATGCCATGACGTCTCAGCGCTCCCAAGGAACCAATGTCTGAGATTAAAGTTTATATAATTTATATAGACACAAAGAATCTTTAGACATATTATATTTATATTAAGAAAGATAATGATAAATCATCAAAATGTGGAACGGGTTGAGAGGCATAATCCTATATGCATTATGATTCCAATATATCCTTAATAAGAACAACACTTTTTCTATACAACTAGAGTTCATCTATATTTAGGTTTGGTTCTAGAGTTGAAAATGTTGTTTTAGTAATGTTGTTTAGTATACTACTATGGTCTGGATGCCAAAACTGAGTTCTCCTAGAGTTAGAAGCAATGCACGAGATTGTAGATCATGCTTGAGATTACTAGTTCTCTTTAACATTGTTAAAGAGACACATGTGCCATCCCATCCCATCCCATCCCGAGGCCATGCCATGCCATGCCATGCCGAGGCGATGCCATGCCATGCCATGCCATGCCATGCCATGCCATGCCTATGATGTTATCCTATCCTATCATATCCTAAAAGAGACACATGCTTGCAACATCCTGCTTGAGATTGCTGGTTCTCTTTAACGTTTGTTAAAGAGACACATGTTTGCAACATGGAGCTAGTTAGTCATAGCAAAGAATAACTAAGTCATTATTAAATTATTTTTGTGTGTGCAACAATCTTTTTTTAGATGGTTTTTATATAAGGCACGACTTGCATTATTTTGGATTGTTGGACTTGAAGGATATATTGCGTTGGAGGTATGTGATAGGGGAATAAGAAAATGCAGTAGAGTATTGTGTGGATTGATCATAACCGCCTACATATTGGAATATTTTGCATGTGTATATGTATGGTCACAAAATGAAATAGGTTATATAGTTCATTGGAGGCGAGTCTTGTCTGTCTAAGCTAAAGTTTGGTGAGTCCCCCACATTATGAATGCTTTACTCTCATAGCTAAAAGCTATTCTATAGCAGATTACAAAACTTATTAGTCCAAACATTAATATGATAAGGTTGCGTTTTGAATTAGATCCTTTTGACTAAGCATTTACGCATGGACAAGGATCAATGCAGTTACAACAAAAAGATTATGTGCGTGCATGCATGCAGGTGGTCTGCATGTATTTAAACTAGAGGAGAACATTCAGATTCTAAGGTGGAGCTGTCAATAAGAATGTATAAAGCTTCATTTTGTGCCTTCTAAGACTTTAAAACCTATTTGAACCAGGATTTGGAGGTAGATCTTGGGCTTCCCTATTCCTTATCTTCAGCAGAATGGAGATGTATTATTTTTCTGTCAATTTACCTATAAAAAAAGGTATTAAGAAGGGCATGTCTAGATATAATAACTGTGTAGCAGATAAAAAGGGAATGGGTATAATAAATGCATAACTAGATAGTCTGAAACTAGCTGAACAAGATGAGCTAGCTTAAGTGACTACCATATCGAAATGCCACACAATGGACATGATAATGTCTTCTAACTTTTAAAATATACATTTGTAAAAAGCGCTTGCCTGCACATTGAGGATATCTTAAGGAGTTTTATTTTCTGGGCATATCTCATGTTCTACAAGATGCAGAAATAGAGTCTATAGAAAAACAAGTTAATGTGAGAAATGTTACACTTACAGGAAAAGGCTGACTCCTTTATTCTTTTTACATACTACATGGTGATAGAAGCTTTATGTATTCGCATAATTTTCTTTACATTTATAGACAATAGCATAGTGTAAGAGGGACTCGTTTGAATTATCAACTTAAGAGAGTAAGAGACTCGTTTGAATTATCAACTTAAAGGAGTACAAGAGAGACTCCTTTGCATTATCAACTTAAACTCCATTACTTAGTTCGAAAGTGCATGCATATTCTGTACTTTGATTATGAAATTGCAACGATTCGTCACAAAAAAAATTAAAAACAAGATTTTGTTGGAATTTAATTTTTCTATGATTCTTACTTGAGCTTACTTTTATTCCATGATCTGCAACAGGTTCAACTCGCTGCATTACGTGTATGATCCAGTAATATAAATTGGACAAAATAAGACTGAATTCACAATAATATGCATTTTTGTTCAAGAATTCAAAATAGAATCTAAGTGGAAATGGCAGAAGTTCCCACTCCCAAAGTGTGTACAAGAAAGTATCCTGTAACAGATTACTCTCATACTAGACAACGACTTCGTCAAAAAGAGCCTCAATTTGATAGGCGCAGACATCATTACTACTATGGCGTCAAAAGAACTCCTATCACAAAATTCCTAGATATAGAGCCCCCTGCTCATTCCTTTCATCCTTCCCTTATAGATGAGCCACCTCCATTTTATGGATTGTCAAAAACCAACGTTACTGATTATCTTGAACCAAGATGCAAGAGAATTGTTCCCGGAGAAGAGTTCTATCATCCTGTGATGGGAACAGATGTTACACTAATGTTACGTATTCCGCCACCTTCTCATCCTGCAGCTAAGCCGCCTCCACCAATCCCTTGGTATGGTCGGACAAAGACTTTTGTCACAGATCCTGGAGTTGATGATTATACTGGTAAGAATATAGTACCTTTCCTTTGTTTTCTCAAATCTAGTTTACAATGTCAAATGAGTTTGTAAGTTCTATAGATTATTGATTAATTTTCAAGACAATGATATGCAGAGGCATTCAAAGCAGCAGATAGTTCTCGTGCTCTAAGTGCTGAAAGAAGGCGCCAGAGATCACGAGAGAACACTCCAGTGAAGTCTCCAGTTGGGTGTGGTCAGGATATATTGATGCGTACACCCCCTCAGAAACCTCGTGGACAAGAAGATATATTGATGAGGAGGCCTGAAGATAAGACTTCACTACCTGGACAGAGCTGTGATATACTAATGAGACCTCCTCAACAACAGTCTTCACCTCAACAGACTCAAGATATACTCTTGAGATCTCCTCAAGATAAACCTTCAGATAAGCCTCCATCTATGCCGGGCAAGTGCAATGTAGCACAGAGTTCTCAAGAAAAAACTGAATCAAACAAGGCATCATCTAAATCCTCATCTCAACAAGGTTCTAGACCCTCATCTCAAAAGGGTTCAAAGTGTTCATCTCAACAAGGTTCTAAGCCCTCATCTCAGCAAGGTCGAGATAAGACAAGGAAGAACAAACAAGGCAATGATAAGACTATGCAGTCTGGCAATGGAAATGGAAAGCAGACGGCAGTACCAAATCTTTTGTTCAGACAATAAATGCACCATTTAGAACACAAATTGGTTTCTTCATTGCAATTTTCATGTGATTGGTAAAATGTACAATGTTGTAAAGGTCATACCATTTCATGTTCAAAAGTTTTGCTAACTATCATGGGGCTCTTATTGTCAAGATGGTTCAACGTTTATTATATGAAATGGAGAAATGTTCTCATCATCCAAAACTTAGTGCTATGTTTGTTATTTTATTATTGAATTAAATATCCCAATGAAATTGGGTTATTCATTTAAATTAGTAACACAAAGCCATATATTCGCCTATTCAACATTTAGTGTTTTTATTTGTTTGGGCTTTTGTTGTATAGGTAACACACTAATCTTAAATGTATATGTATAACAAGTCCTTGCACTATGAGCAGTTGCACTATGATTGGTTGTACCATGAACGATTTTAGAATAGGGATTTTAACTAGAAATGGAGCCGATTCTGTTATTAAAAGCAAAGTTAAATTAAATATGGAGTATAGAACGAAAGTTGGAATAATTTTTTTTTTTTATGGTTAGTGGAGGGTTAACCCTATTGAACAGGGGTGGGTTAACCCTATTGAACAGTGGAGAGTTAACCCTCCAACACCCTGTTGTGTTTTGGGTTAATATGTATGCATTGATATGTGTGCATGATACCCGTATATATAAGCAACAATGCTGCTACAGTGCACATCAATAATTCGATCGGTATAAGTACAACTTCATTCGAATGCATAAGACATCCATTTTCTATGTCTCGAATTGCCATTCGCTCTAGAGGCGGATCTACCTTGCCTCCACGTCCTGAGGACATCAACTCCCACTACAAGGGATAAACGTAGATAATCGACGTCGCGACGTCCACTATCGACCCTGTAACGTCGATAATCGACAGGCAACGTCGATCGTCTACGTTGACCAGTCAAACG